>OY856409.1:697025450-697335450 GCA_963693085.1 Alisma plantago-aquatica
AATGATATTATTTTTAGCTCAAATTTTTTGGAGAGCTAGACAAAATAGTCCTCTACAATTTAGAAAAAAAAATTTGAAAAAAAGTGATCAGAAGGGTGGGCGGGTAGCTACCCGCGCGGGCAATAAAGATGGGCCCTATATATATATATATATATATATATATATATATATATATATATATATATATATATCCTTCCCTCCTTCTGTGTACTTGCTCCATTTTTGGAGAAGAAGGAAACACCTAAGAGGATGTTTTCTCAGTATTTACGCATCAATCAGTTGGATGTGAAGAAGAAACATATACAACTATTTATTGACACGATGTTCAATTATCTTTGATTGGAAATAATATTCTCCTGGATTGACTTTATAAGTGAATATTACCAAATCAGAATGAAGGTGGATATCATGATAGAACAACATTAGCACTTCACATGACATGGAATTCTCTTTGAAACGCTAATTTGTATAGCTAATGATCCAACAATGTTTGTAGACCTCTTAAATTAGATATTCAAGACATTGAAGGTGTCTTTTTTAGTATCTTCATTGATGATGTAATGATCTAGTATGATATCAATGATAAACATAAGGAACACATACGACCAATAGTCAAAATCTATAGATAAGATTTACTATAATCATATTATAACAATTAAGAACTTTGGTTGCCTGAATACATGTTTTTAGGTCATGCTCGTTTAACATTGCATTTCACTTCTGACCAAATCAATATGGAAAGTTGAAGTGCAAGACCTCACAATACTTTGAAAATATGTAAACAAGGATCTTATGTGCTTATATATGATGTATACCAATTATTTTAATAATATCTCCCTCTATCTGAAATATTTCACAAAGAAAGAAATCACATATAACTAGTCTTCAAAATGTTAGGGAAACATTTTGTCATCTGACCGAGTGACTGGCCTACATACTTATGCCAGATCTACCTATCCAATTAAAGGGAAATTTCAGATATACTGTCACATCTCAAAAAGTATTAAGATACTTTTTGAGCAAGAAGGTACATTCCATGCAGATTATGTGTGTCAATGAGGGCTAATTTGTAAATTGGCTCACACATGTCCAAGATTTTTCCACCACTTTTTAATCCTTCTAGTTAAAAGTATTACCTTGATGGTGTGAAATTTGAAATTTTTCAGAATCATTGAATCATGTATTAACTATAAGGTCATGATCCTTTTTCAGTAAATATTTATTGAATATTTGAGTACTAGAACTTTGTAATAATATACCACAACATTAAAGATATCGAGTGGTGAATTCCCATAGAAGAAAGAAATACATGATAAGTATTTCCACTTTATTTAAAAAGTGAACAGCTTGGGTCATCTAAAAGTACATATTAATAAGGTTCCAAATGATGTGTACAAACTACAATTCAACCTATTATTACTCCTACATATTTCTATAACATCATCTTTGCTGGAAGGAAAGTTCAACATGAAGATGTGTAGAAACTGCATGGTAAGAAACAAACTGACCCATGCTTACTTGATAAAAGTGCTATATGGTTCAATAAGATTAAGATTTCTTGAGGCAAGTTGGGGAAGGAATCTCTAGAGGAGGAACATTGCTAATGACACATGGAACATCTTGGTAAGACCAACTTGTACACAGATACATAGAGGATATTGTGTTGGAAAACTATGGAAGAAAAAAATGTTGAGTTCACATATATGTCTCACTATACAAATGATAAATATTGATTATAATCAATGACTTGGAGGATCAATGTTTCTAGGTTAGATCCACTGATGCAAGTTGGATAAGATGACAATGGAATTTTTCAGGTGATTTCCTTACAAAAAAGTGGGTTTCATGTAGTTTGGGTTGATATTGTTTAACTTAGTTAATACATAGTTTCTTAGTTAGTACATAGTTTGTCTTTCAAAACCACCAACATGGTTAATAATGCGATAATACATTTTTGGGTTAGTATTTTTCAATTTAGTCAGTACATTTTTTGTCTTTCAAAATCACCTACATGATTTGTAATGTGATAAAGTTGTTCTTGAGGTGGATTCTAATGGTAATAAAGTTACGAAGGTGATAGTTACTGATATAAACCTGAGGTTAACCTCACAATAATGGATGATATTGGAAGAACACATATGATTTGATGTATATTATGACACAAATTATCACCCTCAAATGATATGCCTAAAAGGATTTTATATATTCTTTATGATTTAGCAAGGTTTTATTTGATGGATCAAGGTGGGGTTTAGAACAAACATGTACCTCTTATACATTTGTTTATAAATATTGCCGTGAATCACGTATATGTAAGCCACCTAATCGATCAAACTATGGTAGACCATGTTACTCATGTATCCTTTTGTATGTGTTTGCAAGAATTTTCTAATTAATTTTCAATATTTACATTACCATGTTCACAATGTGAACCCAATAATGAAAACAAGGAAAGGTGCTCAAGATAGCCTGAACAATTATGTTGATAAGAAGAGGATAACTAGGGTTTCCTAGTTGGTGACTTTTTCTTAATGTAAAGAAAATATAGTTAAGTAATTACTTATAGAAATGGGATCACAACCATCACTATATAAATGGATTGGTATATTTGGTAGTAACTTTGAGTGTCACATAGATTCTCCTACCTCCCTCCTAAGGAAAATCTCTACAATCACTTCCAAGTTTAAATGATGAAGAAATATGACAGTATTCCATACATTTTAAGTAGAGCCACTTGAATCATCGTGATCCAGTATATGACAGATACCCTTAAAAACTTTTAAATAGTAGCAAGGGTGAATTAGTTGAAAAATAATGAGGTGATATATAAGTTAAGGGATTGTAAATGCATCATGTTTGATAAAGTTTACTTGGGTTTGGGATATTACATGTTAGGTGATACCCAGGATCATTTCACTTTACTTTATTTATTGGATAAATTCTTAAGGAAGGGAATGATTTAACATTTTCAGTGGAATGGAGTGTTTTTACATTTACTTACGTACCAATATATGAGTGTTTTTCATTTAAATATATTTTTATTTTTAATTTGAAATAAATAATGTAAATATTATATAAGTATGGAATTCCCTAAGAAATTCTAGAAAAATATACCACACCTAAAATCAAAATTAAAAAATCATAAGATGTGTAACCCTAGAGAAATAGATAATAGTTTTGACTGTGAATCATTTATTCATGTTAATATGATAATATTAGGTGATTGGTAGATATTATTCAATTAGAAAAACAAGGGTATAATTCAAGGAAAGCTTTGTTAATAATTGACTTATTAATACATGAATTTCCTTCCTCATTACATTATCCTTTCAAAAACCCAAATTAATTTGATTCATAATTAGCATTATGATGCCTTTGTTGTTGGTCCTCCGAGAATGGAGATACTAATGCTTCATCTTGTAAGTATTGTAAATCAAAGTATGATAATGTGTTTCACCTATACTATATGCCAAAATATGTACTATCATATATATGCAACAGTTGAATTAATCTATGTTTTTTTATATTTAACTAAATACACAATAGGGATCCTCTGTTGGTGTGAGATATGATCCATGAAGGAGTGATGAGAAGATCATTGCCCCTGAAAACTCTTGGTATGTCCCAAGAAATACAGAGTGATTTCATGACTCTTTATCACTCTGAGTCATCGCTTTCTACTTTCAAAAAAATCATTGATTGCTCTATATCATTGGTTTTACTATTCCCAAAAAAATATACAGAATGTCCATAGTTGTAGTGTCTCCCACTTAGGTGTTGATAAGAAATTGACATTGTAGGGATGTTTTAACTGATACTAAAGGTGGTATCTTTGCTAGTGTTGATGTGAAGAACTTTATTCTTGTTGCATATTATATGTATAGGTTGTGCATGTACTAGGGACTATTCATATTAGATATGTGGATGTAATATTGTACCATATCATGTTTCATGGTATTCATATTACGTAATAATATCAATTAGAATTATTTGGTGTATTATCATTTATTGTGGGCTATGCTTACATCTATAGTTTGTATATAATGATCTCAAGAACATGTTATACCTCCTATTACTTATGTCACACCTAAAAATGGAAAAATCTATTTGTGTTTTTCATATAAGTTAAGTAAATGATTCCAACAGTAGTTATTAATTGGAGAATCAGCATAAATCTTTTGGCTAACAACATAGGCTCTCAAAGGTTGGGTCACACTTTTATATAAATTACCTACCCTATTTGTGGACTATATCCACTATGTATGTACTACTTTTGCATAAGTCAACATGAATCATCTTAGTGTCCCTCCTATGAAAACTTTTCAATATGATAAAATTTTCAATTATCTTTGTTCGTATTGCATCATTAAAGTTTCCTAGATCTAGGGGATGTACCATTCATAAAATTCAATGGATTGTTATGTTCAGGAAATGACAAATGTGTATGTAAGATCCTTATGAATAAAATCTCCTACAAGGACACAAATTTGAGATTAAGGATATACTTATGTTAATAGTGAGGGCTTAGAGATTATTTAATTATCAGTGTAGCACATCCTTAACATAATTTTTGTGCATATCTCACAAATAATATATTAGATGATATCCATGTGGAGTTATATGTAGCTAAGGTATTTCTCATAGAAATCACAAAATTCCCCTGGAGAGGGAGGTGGAGCTTATTATTCATCTACTACCTAGAATATATTCCACTAAAATTTGCCTAATTTTATGGATCAAACATGCCAACTTAAGCTAAGAAGTAGTTATTAGAGCTCTCTACATGGGGTGACAAATGACCCTCCTTTAGTATACTTTGCTCCATTTTTTGAGAAGAAGGAAAAAACTAAGATGATGTTTTTTCAGTACTTCTACATCAATCAGTTGGTTGTGAAGAAGAAACTTAAAAAACTATGTATTGACACGATGTTCAATTATCTTTGATCGGAAGTAATATTCTATTGAATTGACTTAACCAAATCAGCGTGAAGGTGGATATTATCATATAACAACATTTAGCACTTCATATGGACATGGACTTCTCTTTGAAATTCCATTTTGGATAACCATTGATCCAACAATGTTTGCATACCTCATAAATTAGATATTCAACACATCGAAGGTGTCTTTTTAGTATCTTCAATAATGATGTAATGATATAGTATGATATTGGTGATAAACATAGGGCCCACATACGACAAATAGTCAAATTCATAGATAAGATTAACTATAACCATATTATAACAACTGTGGATTTGGGTTGCTTGAATACATGTTCTCAGGTCTTACTCTTTTAACATTGCATTTCACTTTTGATCAAATCAATATGGAAGGTTGAAGTATCAAAACCTCACAATTATTTGAAAATTTGTAATACATGGATCTTACGTGCTTATATATGATGGATATAAATTATTTTAGCAATATCTCCCTCTATCTTACATATTCTCAAAGAAAGAAATCACATTTAATTGGTCTTGAAAATGTTAGGGAAACATTTTGCCATCAGAGGGAGAGACTGACCTATAAACTTATGTCAGGTCTACTGACCCAATAAAAGGGAAATTTCATATAGACTATCATATATTAAAAAGTATGAAAATACTTTTTAAGAAAGAAGGTACATTCCATGCATATTATTTGTGCCCATGAGGGCTAATTTGTAAATTGGTTCATACATGTTCTAGATTTTTCCACCACTTTTTGACCCTTCTATTTATAAGTATTACGTTGATGGTGTGAAATTTGAAATTTTTAAGAATCAAGAATCATTGAACCATGTATTAACCATAAGGTCATGATCTTTTTTCAATAAATATTTATTGAATATTTGAGGACCAACACTTTGCAACAATATACCACGACATCAAAGATATCGAGTAGTGGATTCCCATAGAAGAAAGAAAGACACGATAAGTATTTCCACTTTATTTAAAAATTGAAGAGCTTGGGTCATCTATAGGAACATATTATGAAGGTTCCAAATTATGTGTATAAACTACAATTCAACCCATTATTACTCCTACATAGGTCTTTGACATCATCTCTACTGGAAAGGAAAGTTCAAAACATGAGGACGTGTAGAAAGTACATGGTAAGAAACAAATTGACCCATGCTTACATGTTGAAAGTTCTATATGGTTCAATAAGACTAAGATTCCTAAGGCATGCTGTGGAAGGAATCTTTAGAGGAGGAACACTGCCAATGACACATGTCACATCTTGATAAGACCAATTTGTACAATGATACATAGAGGATATTGTGTTGGAAAACTATTAAATACAAAAATGTCGAGTTTACATATACGTCTCACTTTACAAATAATAAATATATTGATAATACTCAACGACTTGGAGGATTGGTGTTTTCAATTTAGATCCACGGTTTGATAAGATGACAATGGAATTTTCATGTATTTTCCTTACAAAAAAAGTGTGTTTCATGCAGTTTGGGTTGATATTGTTTAACTTAGTTAGTAAATGTTTGTCTTATAAAATCACCTACATGGTTTATAATGTGATGATAGAAACCCGAGGTTAACCTCACAATAATGGAAGAGGTTACAAGAAGAGTTGTGATCTGGTGTATATTATGACACAAGTTATCACCTTCAAATGATATGTCTGAATGGATTTTATATATTCGTTATGATTTAGTGAGGTCCTATTGTTGGATCAAGGTGGGGTTTTGAAGAAACATGTACCGGTTGTACATTTGTTTATAATGATAGCCAACAATCATGTATATGTAATCCACCTAATCGATCAGCCTAGGGTAGACCATGTTACTGATATATCCTTTTGTATGTGCTTTGAGAGAATTTTCCAATTCAATTAAATATTTACATTACTACATTCACAATGTGAACCTAATAAAGAAAAGGAGGAATGGTGCTCTAGATAGCCAGAAAAGAAATGTTGATAAGAAGAGGATCACTAGGGTTTCCTAGTTGATGACTATTTTTGAATGTAAAAAAAATAAACTTAAGTCATTACTTAGAGCAATGGGATCACAACCATCACAATAAAAATGGGTTGATATATTTGGTAGTAATTTTGAGTGTCACATAGATTCTCCTACATCCCTCCTAACGAAAATCTCGACAATCTCTTCCATATTGTAATGATGAAGAAATATGTCAATATCCCACACATGTTTAAGCAAACCCACTTGAATCATGATGATGTAGTATATGATAGATATACTACAAAACTTTTAAATAGTAGCTAGGGTGAATCAATTGAAGAATAATGTGGCCGCATTAGTCAAGGGATTGTAAATGCAACATGTGCGGTAGAAGTTTACTTGGGATTTGGGATATGAAATGTTAGGTGATACACAAGATCATTTCAACTTCCATAATTTATTGGACAACTTCTTATGGAATTGGGTGATTTAACAATTTTAGTGGAACAGAGTGTTTTTACATTTACTTAGTTACCAATATATAAGTGACCTTTGTCAGGATAGTGGAATCTATTTGAAACATTGTGTTCCATTATAGATTATCTGCTATTGGATGATAATATGTTCAAAGGGTCATGTTTATTAATGTGAAGTGATTAAATATTCACTTAAAGGTTTTCATTAAAATGTGATTTACTTAGAATTATTTACTAAAGATGTAGATCAGAGTATACTTGAACGTTTGACTTAGTATCATAAATAAATTATACATTCATAAATGGATCACATGTAATTATTTGGTAAGATTCAAGCTGGTTTATATATAAGATCATTGATTCTAGAGAAATGAATATGGTAATTTTACTTGGCATTAGTCAATTTCTTCATAAATTATATACTTCATGTTTGGTTTCCTACATTTTTAGATTTTTTTCCTATGTGGGAGAAATCTTAAATACTAGATAATGATATTAAAGCTACGATATCACCTCCTACCACATATCGATGACTTATCAACATCACAATATATGAATGATAGATCCTCATTATGATATGTTCTCTGTGGCAACCGTCTCGTGAAAACATGATTAACTAATGCGGAAGCGAATTATTTGCAGCGAATTACTGAAAATCACTAAAAATTTAAAATTTTTTGCAAAGAGATCCTCACATAGGAAATATTTTCCAACAAGAACCGTTGCATAACATTCACATTCTGGTTCAAACGTACATAACCTGTACCATCTCTTTTCAGAGATTACATTATCCACTATCTTATAAACATTACATACAGATAGTATACGAATCTCGAGGCATCAAGCCAAAACCTCAGATCGATTCATAAAACACTGACTAAAAACTCTGAGGACCTGAGAGTACAGAGACGACATATAGGACTTTCTAACTAGATAACTTGACAGGCAGTATCTCCACCTGAGATATTACTGTTGTCCTTATTGTCACTGTTGTTGTCTATTCCATGTGATGAGATTCTACTTCTTTGTCCGCGTCCACCTAAAAAGTTGGATCCCACGGGGGTGAGACAATTGTAAATTGCCCCAGCGGGAGATATAACTCTCCACCAAAAACATTGTTATTGCACTTTATTAAATTAAAACTGAGCAGGGGTTACTTTTACATTATCAGGCAGAATTATTCATCATAGAACAGAATAAGATAATCTCCATTCTCAAGGAGTTCATTGCATCTACCCATGGTAGATAAATAATTCATTTGTCTACCTTGCAGAGAATATAAAGAAACATAATTAACATTTATCCACTAAGGAATGCACAAAGAAATGCAACATCAGCCAATGAATCTCCGTATTCAATCCTTAAGCAAACATACTTTACGGCTGATTACATTTTACAATCACACTTATGCTCTGAGGAGATTAGGTATACCGCTCATACTCCAACCGACCACTGCTAGGAGTCAAAATCGGTACCATATATAGGTCAATGGAAGAGCCGGACTCCAAGACCTCATCCGTCTCGGTCAGTACGAGACCACATGTAGGACATCTCGTGTCTCTGCTAACTAGGTAGCCAGGGTATGCTGGCACCTTCACTACAGAGTTACAGCGTCAACTGCACTCTCGTCACCAATCGAGAGATTTCTTGTTTATCTCCTCGATCCAACATTAAGTATCATTGGGAGATGTGTACACCATCTAACCCAATCATTGGGAGATTTGTGATACATCCATCCCGACATATTCATGAAGGATTGAGAGGTTTCTTGTTTACCTTCCAACAATCTTTTCAAGAGGATGTAAGGATGTTTTCGCCCATTTACCCCCACATATTCAAAACATGTGCTCCGGGTTTTGTCGCGGGCACCCATTTCACCATCACCTATTCCTGACGATGATGGATCTATGGTCAGAGCACTACATGAATAGATTTCACTTGATTTATTAAGTACATTCTCATATTCTTTTAGCATTAGCCAAGTTCTCAAACATAACTTATTACAACAATGCTATAAAGAGACATGTACTACTTTCATCAGATTTTTATCAGTCTTTCAAAGACCCTGGGAACTCAGTACCTCATTTCAATACTGGGAATTCTCATCCCTTCACATTCTCATCACCATAATCATATGGTTTTGGGTATTCAAACCCTTCACTCATCATTGAGCATCATTACCATTTATTAGGTAACTATCACCTTTAGGTCATCTGACCAAGGTATACATGATACTTGTTACCCAAGCATCACACATGGCTCATCAGGCCACTGTACATCTTGTCACCTCTCACCAGGCAACAACTTATTCACATGGCTCACAAGGCCATTCACATCTTGTCACCTCTCACTAGGCAACAACTTATTCAAAGATATCATAAATATTTATTCAAGATCATTAGTCTCATCATATAGCATTAATGATCATTAATTCAAGGAATGAGTTCATTTCTCATCCTCATCATGGTATGATTACATCATACTCATCATTTAGGCTTAACCCCATTCTCAAGGTACATTAATTAACACTCATCAAGGTGCAACAACTCATTACATTTCATTGTAATAGTTGCATAACACTCTTCATATGTTTCTTACCCAATTATATTGGATTTGGAGTACATCAAGGCATATAAACTCTGAAGTGTTGAATGTGATAACTATCATATTTTGATGTATCACTTTCTCATCACTTCAGACTCTCCTGAATTAGCCATCTTATCTTGTATTAAGGTATTTCCCTTCTTAATACATTCCATCACTAATCACTTACCTATAGCATATAATGCATAGGCCACACATTAGAGTTGTCCAACTATCTTTAATGATATGGACTTGTCTAATGGTAAAGACATTGCTTACAATTAGGTTGCATATATTCAACCACATGAAATCTTTTACCTTTATAAGGCCATTCCTTCTATCTCATCATTAGGGTTTCTTCATACCCTTATTTAAGATTAGAATTATGATTCATTGTCATATTATCCAAGATTAGGGCTTTATGTATTATGACTCCTCATTAGAGTCTCACATGCCTTCACCCTTCTTAGGGCCTCTTATCACAACATAACATTAGTACGTCATGTGGTGTTAATACTTAGTTAAGGTTTCTCATGGAATCACCCTCAACTAGGGTTTCTCATGGAATCACCCTCAACTAGGTTTTCCACCATAGTTTCCCACAATTTGGGTCTACTATTCATCTCTATTAGGATTTCATTCAATTATCCATATTGGAGATTCACTATTCATCCCAATTAGGGATTTACATCTCTTTTCCCTAAATTAGAGTTTCACTTATGATTACCCTAGATTAGGGCTACATCCTTACCCTGGATTAGGGTTTCATTTAGAATTGCCCTCAATTAGGATTAGAATTCAATAACCCTGTCAATTAGGGTTTATGTTCATTATTAGGGTTTTATGATCTCTTTACTTAAGGATCATACCCTTAATTATCACATGAATAATAATCATGTTATGAATTCATGCTAACATCATCTCAACTTGATAAGGTCATATCATCCCTTCAATCAAGTACATACAACTATGAATGACATAGTATACCAAGTCATTGATCCTATAAGCAATTAGGGTTCATCCCTTAATTGGCACTAATCACTTAGGTACTAATAGGGTTTCAATATTTGTACCTTCATTGATTATCATTACTAATCATCATTGGATCAATGAGTCATTCATCATCTCTATTCTCGAGAGATTCAATCACCTTGGACCTCCATTACATAAGATATCCAATTGAATTGATCAATTGAATCTACAATCAACTTTGACTACTTGAACCCCAAACGGTCTTGGTCTTTCAAAGTTCAAACGGTTTGAAACCATTTGGTAAAGGTGGTGCTTGAGACCGTTTGCCCAAGTAGGTGAAGACCGTTTGCCCAAGTAGGTGTAGACCGTTTGCCGAAGTAGGTGAAGACCGTTTGCCAAAGTAGGTGAAGACGGTTTGCCCAAGTAGGTGAATACCGTTTGTCCAAGTAGGTAAATACCGTTTTCCCATCACATCATCAAAATCAAAGTCAACCAATTAGGGTTTGGATCATTGGATTGATCACCAAATCAGCAATTGATTACACTTTAACTTAGTATCATTGGATCATCAATTGCTTAACCATACTTACCGCTAGACCTCCAAATGGTCTTGGGTGACCTCCAAACGGTTTTGAGACCATTTGGATGAGCTCCAAATGGTCGTGAGACCGTTTGTCTCATCCAACCCTTGGATTCTAGTGAAAAATAATCAGGGTTTGAGCTATTGAGTTGATCATCAAATCAGCACTTAATGGCAAAGTGATTTGGTACCTTTAGACCTTCAATTGGTCAACCACGCTTAACCCTAGACCTCCAGACGGTCTGGGGTGATCCCCAAACGGTCTTGAGACCGTTTGGGTTATTCCCAAATGGTTTTGAAACCGTTTGGGTCAACCAACCCAAAACATCAACTCATTTCAATGCAAAATCAGCACTTAGCCGATTAGGGTTAACACCATATCTTTTGTCCTTCAAACACTTAACCATATCCAACCCTAGACCTCCAAACGGTCTTGGGTGACCCCCAAACGGTCTTGAGACCGTTTGGGTGATCCCCCACATGGTTTTGAAACTGTTCAGGCTAAATAACCCAAAAAGTCAAATCAATCAAGTTGAAAATCAGCACTTAATCCAATTAGGGTTTGCCTAATTGATTAGCCTTCAACTCATGATTCCTTTGGAATTAATCTATCAAATTTGGTTAGTCATTAAACAACATAATTAGGAACAGTAATGTCAAACGGTAAACCCTTGGTCAACTCACTCAAACGGTTTTGAAACCGTTAGCCCAAAACGTTAAATTAATCAAGCTGAAAAATCAGCACTTAATCCAATTAGGTTTGCCTAATTGATTAGCCTTCAACTCACGATTCCTTGTGAGTTAACCAATAAAATTTGGTGAGTCATTAACCAACATAATTAGGAACAGGAATCTCAAATGGCCAACTCACTCAAACGGTTTTGAAACCGTTTGCCCAAAAAGTTAAATTAATCAAGCTGAAAACATCAGCACTTAATCCAATTAGGTTTGCCTAATTTATTAGCCTTCCACTCACGATTCCTTGGGAGTTAACCCATAAAATTTGGTGAGTCATTAACCAACATAATTAGGAACAGGAATATCAAACTTTCAACCCTTGGTCAACTCACTCAAACGGTTTTGAAACCGTTTTCCCAAAAAGTTAAATTAATCAAGCTGAAAAAATCAGCACTTAATCCAATTAGGTTTGCCTAATTGATTAGCCTTCAACTCATGATTCCTTGGGAGTTAACCCATAAAATTTGGTGATTCATTAACCAACATAATTAGGAACAGTAATCTCAAACGGTCAACCCTTGTTCAAATCACTAAAATGGTTTTGAAACCGTTTTCTCCCAAACGGTTTCAAACCGTTTGCTCTCAAACGGTTTCAAACCGTTTGCTCTCAAACGGTTTGGTGAAACCGCATGAGCAATTAACTCAAAACCGTATGAATCATGATTTCTTTGGAAAAAAGTATCCAAGATGATGTCATCATCATCTACCTTCGTCCCTGAAGTTCTAACAACTTCTAATTTCATGATTTAATCAATTTCAACCAGCAATTAATCAAGATAATGAAGGAATCAATGAAATTGCAAGATTAATGGTTGAATAACAATGAAAAAGGGTTCAAGTTATAAAACCTACCTCCAATTGAGCTCCAAAGCTCCATTATCACGGCAACAATGGTGGATGCAACTCCTTTCACCATTCCAAGGCTCGTCCTCAAGGTTTGAGTGAAAAGGAATGGTTAGAATTGAAGAGGAGATCGAATTAGGAAGAAATCCATAATTTATTTTCGATTTCCACCATTGAATCAAGGTGAAATGGATCAAGAACCTTAACAACAGGTTGGGGGTCGTCCTCCAGGTCCTCCCTAGCTCCCTTGGTCAGTTTCCAAGCAAGGAGAAGAAGTGCAAATGAAAAAGCCTTTCATTTGGCTTGTAAAGGGTCTTTTATAAGAAATTCAAGGAGTAAATGTGGCCGCCTCTTCCCCCTCATCTTCCTTAGGGACGAGGCTATTTTGTTTGCCTCTTATCCATCTCAATTATCCATGATTTAAATAAAATCAAATTATGCACCTCAATTCATATTATATTAATATCCATATGTGAGTGGATATTTCTTTTTCTTATAAAATTGTGTGTGAGTTATCCACTCCCTTGGATATTTTTGTGGTCCTTGCAAGGCTCAAGGACGTCACACACACTTCTGAATCCAACTATTTTAATTTTGGTTGAAGGCACTTTAATTAATACATTTATTTTTGCCCTAAATCAAATTAGGGTTTCAATTAGGATTAAATCTTGATTATTTTAATATCAAGATTCTCTCTCCTCCAACTTAATTCAAATGAGGCGCCCCGCTCATTTTATTTGCTCTACATGATACCAAGAAATATTAGGGACCTTTTTGAAGTGGTAAATTACATATTGCACCCTAGGTTTTGGGTAAATTACACATTATACCAAAACTAGGTTTTCATGCACATACATTGATTTATCAGCTCTTTCTTGGTATTCAGGCTTCCATAAGCCATACCTCAGCATCATCTTCACTCTCATGATGCTTCAACTCATGAGTAACATATTATCATGCACAATTGCACTTAAACCCCTCAACTTGGGTAATTTGCACTTTAGTCCAAAACAAACAAAACATTGATTTCAACAATGTTCAAAAAGGACTAGAATTGCAACATAAGTTCCTCTTGAGTCCTAATTACTTTTCACAAGATGATATTAATCATTTAATCACCTTTCTTAATCAAAACACCTTGGGTTAAAGTATAACCCAGGTCATAGTTGTTACAAATTATAAACCCCTAACAAGGATTTCGTCCTCGAAATTGAGATAAAGGAAGATAGATGTATTTTATTCATCATACTATCTAGTCTTCACATATCATCCCCTTATTATGGAGACACCATAAAACTTTGACCAGTACAAAGTGTTTTCATACAAGATTCTCATAGAATCAACACACAAGGCACATGCTCCACTGTTCCTCATCATTGACTATAGAGTCAACTTTGTGTCAAACAACACTTTTCTAGTTCAGAGAAACATCATACATTCTTTATTAATATCATGTTTATGCAGAGCATAAACCCCTAACATATGATGTTCATATTATTATAATCAGACTAATTTCACAGTTGACCACTCCAGGTAGCCAACCTAACCCATCTGATAAATCTCAGATACCAGAATCTTTCACCTTGGTATCTATCACATGTGTTGGAAACACATCATATATATCTCTTCCTTTCATCTTGGAACATTAATTGTTTCATATGTCCTCATCTTGGGACCAAAGTCCAAGATAACTGATACTTTTCTAAGTATCCATCACATGAACACCTTTATCTTATGCACATCAAGTGTCCTAAGACTCACTTGATTGCCATGTCCCTGAAAGGAAAGAAAACAAGGATTCATATTCCTGTTATTAATTCATGTATTTTCAACTATTCTTGAACCATTTACTCTTTATCTCATCCTAGGTTCCTTGCCTTTAGCATTGGAATTTGTAAGGATGATTGCATGTCATTATCCCTTTTTTTAATTATCTAGCATGTTTATGATCATCTCATGACCTCATCACATTTCCTATTTCCTCATTATGGGAAAGATCTTATTATGCTGGCAACATTATTGAACAGGGTTCATCTCCCTTATTCTTATTCTTATCATATGAGGAGTACTCTTTTAGTCCCTCATACAACATGCTCATCTGAGATTATCTCAGACTTCTCTTTTTTATTCATAGGATATGACACATTTATTCATTCCATATTTCTGATTTCATGATACTCATTAAATTGTCTCAGAATGACTGCTTCATCAGAGCAATCAAAAAGACAACAATCTAAGAGTTTCCATACTCACTTTATCATCAATAGTTGTATACCTGGCCAGGGTATATACATACTGAGATCAAGTGGTATGCACTTTGTATGTTATCATACTCCTTCTTTTCATATTATCACAAGTATAAGGCTTAACATCCCTGAAATCTCATCTTTTCTTATAGAGGTAAGAACAACATAAAACATTTGTAATGTTTTACTATGCTAAACATAAGTCCTCATAGGACTGATCAAGGAAAGTTCAATCATTTCCTTTCTCAACTAATCCAGGAATTCATAAAATGACATATTTGAATGACATTATCTTGTCTAACTTGCCATAATTCATGATTTATTCACTACCTCAGGCTAATTCTGCCTCAAAGATTGATTCAACAGGCTAAGGTTGAGCACAGACTCAATTTAAGTCTAGAAATTCATCATTTCCTTTTGCTTCAACCTGCTGATGCTAATTATAAATCTTGTTGATATCTCAAACATTATCATTGAGGCTGGTAATCTAGGTTACACTTCCAATGCTTGATCCACTATATACATTACAGTTTCCCTAAATTCTCCAACAGTAATACTTAAAGAATGATTTTCTTATTATAGTTGGATCAGCTAGGGGATTCTTAGGCAATTGTCTCTCTCTTGCCTGTTCCCATGCACCTCTTCTTGGTGCAACACTGCTTCTCTTAGCAGCAATCTCCTCATGTGACCCAGTCATCTTTAAGTTCTTCTTCTCTTATACGAGCAGAAGACACTATCAGATACACTGGATGACACCAGAACATACTCTACTACCTTAGTCATATGTCTCTATAGACTCAGCGAACCTAGAGCTTTGATACCACTAATTGTGGCGACCGTCTCGTAAAAATAGGATTAACTAATGGGGAAGTGAATTATTTGCAGCGAATTACTGAAAATCATTGAAAATTTAAAACTTTTTGCAAAGAGATCCTCACATAGGAAATCTTTTCCAACAAGAACCATTGCATAACATTTACATTCTGGTTCAAAAGTACATAACCTGTACCATCTCTTTTCAGAGATTACTTTATCCACTATCTTATAAACATTATATACAGACAGTATACGAATCTCGAGGCATCAAGCTAAAACCTCAGATCGATTCATAAAACACTGACTAAAAACTCTGAGGACCTGAGAGTACAAAGACGACATATAGGACTTTCTAACTAGATAACTTGACAGGCAATATCTCCACCTGATATATTACTATTGTCCTTGCTATCACTACTGTTGTCTATTCCCTGTAATGAGATTCTGCTTCTTTGTCCGCATCCACCTAAAAAGTTGGATCCCACGGGGGTGAAACAATTGTAAATAAAAACATTGTTATTGCAGTTTATTAAATTAAAACTGAGCAGGGGTTACTTTTACATTATCAGGCAGAATTATTCATCATAGAACAGAATAAGATAATCTCCACTCTCAAGGAGGTCATTTCATCTACCCATGGTAGATAAATAATTCATCTGTCTACCTTGCAGAGAATCTAAAGAAACATAATTAACATTTATCCACTAAGGAATGCACAAAGAAATGCAACATCAGCCAATGAATCTCCGTATTCAATCCTTAAGAAAACATGCTATACGGTTGATTACATTTTACAATCACACTTATGCTCTGAGGAGATGAGGTATACCGCTCATACTCCAACCGAACACTGCTAGGAGTCGAAATCGGTACCATACATAGGTTAATGGAAGAGACGGACCCCAAGACCTCATCCGTCTCGGTCAGTATGAGACCACATGCAGGACATCTCGTGTCTCTGCTAACTATCTAGTCAGGGTATACTGGCACCTTGGTTATAGAGTTACAGCGTCAACTGCACTCTCGTCGCCAATCGAGAAATTTCTTGTTTATCTCCTCGATCCGACATTAAGTATCATTGGGAACACCATCTAACCCAATCATCGGGAGATTCGTGATACATCCATCCTGACATATTCATGAAGGATTGAGAGGTTTCTTGTTTACCTTCCAACAATCTCTTCAAGAGGACGTAAGGATGTTTTTGCCCATTTACCCCCACATATTCAAATTATGTGCTCCGAGTTTTGCCGCTGGCACCCGTTTCACCATCACCTATTCCTGACGATGATGGATCTATGGTCAGAGCACTACATGAATAGATTTCACTTGATTTATAAAGTACATTCTCATATTCTTTTAGCATAAGCCAAGTTCTCAAACATAACTTATTACAACAATGTTATAAAGAGACTTGTACTACTTTCATCAAATATTTATCAGTCTTTCAAAGACCCTGGGAACTCAGTCCCTCTTTTCAATACTGGGAATTCTCATCCCTTCACATTCTCATCACCATAATCATATGGTTCTGGGTATTCAAACCCTTCACTCATCATTGAGCATCATTACCATTTATTAGGTAACTATCACCTTTAGGTCATCTGACCAAGGTATACATGATACTTGTTACCCAAGCATCACACATGGCTCATCAGGCCACTGCACATCTTGTCACCTCTCACCAGGCAACAACTTATTCACATGGCTCACAAGGCCATTCACATCTTGTCACCTCTCACTAGGCAACAACTTATTCAAAGATATGATAAATATTTATTTAAGATCATTAGTCTCATCATATAACATTAATGATCACTAGTTCAAGAAATGAGTTCATTTCTCATCCTCATCATGGTATGATTACATCATACTCATCATTTGGGCTTAACCCCATTCTCAAGGTACATTAATTAACACTCATCAAGGTGCAACAACTCATTACATTTCATTGTGATAGTTGCATAACACACTTCATATGTTTCTTACCCAATTATATTGGATTTGGAGTACATCAAGGTATTTAAACTCTGAAGTGTTGAATGTGATAACTATCATATTTTGATGTATCACTTTCTCATCACTTTGGACTCTCCTGAATTAGCCATCTTATCTTGTATTAAGGTATTTCTCTTCTTAATACATTCCATCACTAATCACTTACCTATAGCATATAATGCATAGGACACACATTAGAGTTTTCCAACTATCTTTAATGATATGGACTTGTCTAATGGTAAAGACATTGCTTACAATTAGGTTGCATATATTCAACCACATGAAATGTTTCACCTTTATAAGGCCATTCCTTCTATATCATCATTAGGGTTTCTTTATACCCTTACTTAAGATTAGAATTATGATTCATTGTCATATTATCCAAGATTAGGGCTTTATGTATTATGACTCCTCATTAGAGTCTCACATGCCTTCACCCTTCTTAGGGCCTCTTATCACAACATAACATTAGTACGTCATGTGGTGTTAATACTTAGTTAAGGTTTCTCATGGAATCACCCTCAACTAGGGTTTCTCATGGAATCACCCTCAACTGGGTTTTCCACCATAGTTTCCCACAATTTGGGTCTACTATTCATCTCTATTAGGATTTCATTCAATTATCCATAATTGGAGATTCACTATTCATCCCAATTAGGGATTTACATCTCTTTTCCCTAAATTAGAGTTTCACTTATGATTACCCTAGATTAGGGCTACATCCTTACCCTGGATTAGGGTTTCTTTTAGAATTTCCCTCAATTAGGATTAGAATTCAATAACCCTATCAATTAGGGTTTATGTTCATGATTAGGGTTTCATGATCTCTTTACTTAAGGATCATACCCTTAATCACCACATGAATCATATTCATGTTATGAATTCATGCTAACATCATCTCAACTTGATAAGGTCATATCATCCCTTCAATCAAGTACATACAACTATGAATGACATAGTGTACCAAGTCATTCATCCTATAAGCAATAAGGGTTCATCCCTTAATTGGCACTAATCACTTAGGTACTAATAGGGTTTCAGTCTTTGTACCTTCATTGATTATCATTACTAATCATCATTGGATCAATGAGTCATTCATCATCTCTATTCTCGAGAGATTCAATCACCTTGGACCTCCATTACATAAGGTATCCAATTGAATTGATCAATTGAATCTACAATCAACTTTGACTACTTGACCCGCAAACGGTCTTGGTCTTTCAAAGTTCAAAAGGTTTGAAACTTTTTGGTAAATGTGGTGCTTGAGACCATTTTCTCAAGTAGGTGAAGACCGTTTGCCCATCACATCATCAAAATCCAAGTCAACCAATTAGGGTTTGATCATTGGATTGATCACCAAATCAGCAATTGATTACACTTTAACTTAGTATCATTGGATCATCAATTGCTTAACCATACTCACCCCTAGACCTACAAACTGTATTGGATGACCTCCAAATGGTTTTGATACCATTTGGATGAGCTCCAAACGTTCGTGAGACCATTTGGCTCATCCAACCCTTGGATTCTAGTGAAAAATCATCAGGGTTTGAGCTATTGATCATCAAATCAACACTTAATTGCAAAGTGATTTGGTACCTTTAGACCTTCAATTGGTCAACCATGATTAACCCTAGACCTCCAAACGGTCTTGGGTGATCCCCAAACGGTCTTGAGACCGTTTGGGTGATCCCCAAACGGTTTTGAAACCGTTTGGGTCAATCAACCCAAAACATCAATTCATTTCAATGCAAAATCAGCACTTAGCCAGTTAGGGTTAACACCATATCGTTTGTCCTTCAAACACTTAACCATATCCAACCCTAGACCTCCAAACGGTATTGGGTGACCCCCAAATGGTCATGAGACCGTTTGGGTGATCCCCAAACGGTTTTGAAACTGTTTGGGATAAATAACCCAAAAAGTAAAATCTATAAAGTTGAAAATCAGCACTTAATCCAATTAGGGTTTGCCTAATTGATTAGCCTTCAAATCATGATTCCTTTGGAATTAATCTATCAAATTTGGTGAGTCATTAACCAACATAATTAGGAACAGTAATCGCAAACGGTCAAACCTTGTTCAACTCACTTAACCGGTTTTGAAACCATTTGTCCAAAAAGTTTAATTAATCAAGCTGAAAAATCAACACTTAATCCAATTAGGTTTGCCTAATTGATTAGCCTTCAACTCTCGATTCCTTGGGAGTTAACCCATTAAATTTGGTGATTCATTAAACAACATAATTAGAAACAGTAATCGCAAACGTTAAACCCTTGGTCAACTCACTCAAACGGTTTTGAAACCGTTTTCCCAAAAAGTTAAATTAATCAAGCTGAAAAAATCAGCACTTAATCCAATTAGGTTTGCCTAATTGATTAGCCTTCAACTCACGATTCCTTGGGAGTTAACCCATAAAATTAGGTGAGTCATTAACCAACATAATTAGGAACAGGAATCGCAAACGGTCAACCCTTGTTCAACTCACTCAAATGGTTTTGAAACCGTTTTCCCAAAAAGTTAAATTAATCAAGCTGAAAAAATCAGCACTTAATCCAATTAGGTTTGCCTAATTGATTAGCCTTCAACTCACAATTCATTGGGAGTTAACCCATAAAATTTGGTGAGTCATTAACCAACATAATTAGGAACAGTAATATCAAACGGTAAACCCTTGGTCAACTCACTCAAACAGTTTTGAAACAGTTTTCTCCCAAAAGGTTTCAAACTGTTTGCTCTCAAACGGTTTGGTGAAACCGCATGAGCAATTAACTCAAAACCATATGAATCATGATTTCTTTGGAAAAAGTATCCAAGATGATGTCATCATCATCTAACTTCGTCCCTTAAGTTCTAACAACTTCTGATTTCATGAATTAATCAATTTCAACCAGCAATTAATCAAGATAATGAAGGAATCAATGAAATTACAAGATTAATGGTTGAATAACAATGAAAAAGGGTTCAAGTTATAAAACCCGCCTCCAATTGAGCTCCAAAGCTCCATTATCACGGAAAAAATGGTGGACGCAACTCCTTTCACCATTCCAAGGCTCGTCCTCAAGGTTTGAGTGAAAAGGAATGGTTAGAATTGAAGAGGACATCGAATTAGGAAGAAATCCATAATTTATTTTCGATTTCCACCACGGAATCAAGGTGAAATGGATCAAGAACCTTACCAACAAGTTTGGGGTCGTCCTCCAGGTCCTCCCTAGCTCCCTTGGTCGGTTTCCAAGCAAGGAGAATAAGTGAAAATGAAAAAGCCTTTCATTTGGCTTGTAAAGGGTCTTTTTATAAGAAATTCAAGGAGAGAGAAAGTGCCTTATAAAAATTCATTTAATCCCAAAAATATGGCCGCCTCTTTCCCCTCATCTTCCTTAGGGACGAGGCTATCTTGTTTGCCTCTTATCCCTCTCAATTATCCATGATTTAAAGAAAAGAAAATTAAGCACCTCAATTCATATTATATTAATATCCATATGTGAGTGGATATTTCTTTTTCTTATAAAATTGTGTGTGAGTTATTCAGTCCCTTGGATATTTTCGTGGTCCTTGCAAGGATCAAGGACGTCACACACACATCTGAATCCAACCATTTTAATTTTGTTTGAAGGACCTTTAATTAATACATTTATTTTCGCCCTAAATCAAATTAGGGTTTCAATTAGGATTAAATCTTGATTATTTTAATATCAAGATTCTCTCTCCTCCAACTTAATTCAAATAAGGCGTCCCTCTCATTTTATTTGCTCTACATGATACCAAGAAACATTAGGGACCTTTTTGAAGTGGTAAATTACATATTGCATCCTAGTTTTTGGGTAAATTACACATTATACCAAAACTAGGTTTTCATGCACATACATTGTTTTATCAACTCTTTCTTGGTATTCAGGCTTCCATAAGCCATACCTCAGCATCATCTTCACTCTCATGATGCTTCAACTCATGAGGAACATATTATCATGCACAATTTCACTTAAACCCCTCAACTTGGGTAATTTGCACTTTAGTCCAAAACAAACAAAACATTGATTTCAACAATGTTCAAAAAGGACTAGAATTGCAACATAAGTTCCTCTTGAGTCCTAATTACTTTTCACAAGATGAGATTAAGAATTTAATCACCTTTCTTAATCAAAACACATTGGGTTAAAGTATAACCCAGGTCACGGTTGTTACATTCTCAATGATTCTGGTAATGTTTTATCCATCCGAAAAATTTAGGAGCCTATCCAAATGGATGTATTCACTTAGACGAACCCTAGAATCTCCATCATAAAAAACACTCAAAACCTCAACAAGGTTGGCCTTCACACAATAAAAATTATGAGCATCCAACATGTATAAATAATTAGTTATAAGTTTTACCTTGCTCCTTTAATCATTCAAATGCTCTTTGTTTTATGAAGAACATACTTAACATCATAGCGAGTCCAAATCTCAAGATCGACTCATTATGGTGGGCTCCTCTAACTGTGTCATCAATGATATTAACACCTAATCATCCTCCCTCCTTCTTTAACATGTTCCATTCTTTGATTATTCCTAATTCAATCTAGTCTTGTAGATAAGGGTTTATGGTAAACTCCAAAGTATCAAATACTCCCCAAAACAAAAAAATTATGATACATGTTACTAGAGTTGTGCAACACTCTGATCCATTACAATAACAAGTATTGTGGTCAATCTCTACTTTGAAATGTTTTTATTTCTTATTTCCATCTTCTTGTGAAATAGGAGTCTTCTATGAAACTTGTATGAGTCATTTTGACATTGCAAAGACACTTTATTTTGGTTTACTCACAATGATTCTATATGTTGGTTCCTTCATTGTGTTGTGCAAAAATCTGAGATCATCATTGAATGCCCCTATTACTTGTGTATGTCCATAGACAATTAGAGATGGGGATGTGGTGATAACTTGCATCGATGGAGCTCTACCTTGTTGAAAACTTTGGTTCAAGACCCATTCATCTAATCACCACCTACATGCATGATGGAAAATTCAATCTAGAGCTGGATCGGTGTGTCGTGAAGAATTAAAAGCTTCTATATAGCATGCTTTCATTTGATTCTTTGATGAGATTTTCTGATTAGCTTTTCATTTTATTATAATTCAATATAAATGATGTAAATCTTAGATAACTATGGAATTCTCTAGGAAATTCTAGAAAAGTATACCACACCAAAAAACAAAATTGAAAAATCAGAAGATGTGTAACCCTAGAGATATAGATAATACTTTTGATAGTGAATCATTTATTTATTTTAATATGACAATGTTAGGTGATTGGTAGATATTATACAATTAGACAAACAAGGGTAACAATAATTCGAGGAAATGTTTTGTTGATAATCGACTTATTATTATGAACATTTCCTTCACTATTACATTAACCTTTCAAAGACCCAAAATTGATTCGTAATTAGTGTTATGATGGCTTTGTAGTTGTACATACTTGATTAGTGACCACTAGTTGGTGCTCCAAGAATTGAGATGCTAACGCTTCATCTTGTAAGTATTGGAAAACAAAGTACGCTAATATGTTTCAGCTAAACTATATACCAAAATATATACTATTATATGTATGCAAGAGTTGAATTAATCTATATATATTTATATTTAACTAAATACGCTATAGGGCTCCTCTATTGGTGTTAAATATGATCCATGTAGGGTTGATGACCGATGAGGAGATCAATTGTCCCTAGAACCTCCTGGTACGTCTACTAGAGGGATATATCTAGCTAATAGATGGTGTTTGATGAACCATTGACCCAAGTGATGGGGAAGTCCTTTTGGGGAATTTAATATCTATTCGTGATTCATGGTGTTAGTCAACGCCTTCGGATAATGACTAAGACACGGCTAGCGAATGATTGCTCCATGAAATTATTGCACCATGACGTCTGTGGTTGGCGGACGTTTCCATCCAATCCCCGTAACGTCTTACACATAACAACAGGATACCTATTCGGTCAATCTATCTTATCTCACGGGCATCATAGAACTAAGCGCGCGGATGACTAACCATTCAATATATACCGGCCGAAGGGATGCACATGGGATTTGGGATAAAGTGTGTCCACGTCCATTTCCAAAGAATCATATTATTCAAAGTTTGTTTCAACCACTTATAATTGTAAAAACAGATCTTTGAGTAATAAGTAGCAACAAAGAATGTTGTAAACAATTACCTGGTACCACGATAAGCGTCGGAAAGGTGGATGACGTTGCCTGGCCTCCATGGGCTTTGGGATCCACGATGTGACATCGTTCCTTCAGGACAGGTGCAGGTGTAATTTCCAGGAAGATAGGTGCAGATTCCTTTGCAAGGGTACGTGCTTGGATAGTGACACTCATTTATGAGTGAAGTTTTTGTCAAGCTCACCTTGGGTAACGTGCGGCTTCACGCACGGCTGAAAGAGCTTCAAATCAATTACCAAACCGCCGCCACGTGACAGAATGTGATTGGCTGGTTTTTAAGATTATGCAATAGATAAATAAATTTATTTCACTTATAACTTTGTCCCGTAATGAATTTTTTAATGAAATAAAAACGGTTAGTTTTGTTACGAAAAATTCAATCTAACAAACCTAATATTGACATATTTTTGAGGAAAAAAATAAAAAATAATATATATAACTTAATTGATAACCAACCATAGTGCACATAAATAGTTATTGACACCCAAAAGTAGTTAGTTGACGCCCAAGATGCTTCGCTGACACACAGAAAGATGACGCAAAAATAAGATAATTGACGCCCAAAATGGTTCATTGACACCCAGAAGTTTAAAATGACGCCCAAATAAGGTAATTGACACCCAAAATGGTTCATTGACACCCAGAAGTTTAAAATGACATCCAAATAAGACATTTTAGATACTACGACGCCCATAAATAGTTATTAACATCCAAAATGGTTAATTGACGCCCAAAATGGTACGTAGATACCCAAAAGTATAAAGATGGCGCCCAAATAAGGTAATTGACGCCCAAAATTGTTCATTGACACCCAGAAGTTTAAAATGACGTCCAAATAAGACATTTTCGATGCTATGACGCCCATAAATGATTATTTACACCCTAAAATGATTAATTGATGTCCAAAATAGTTCATTGACACCTAAAAGTATAAAAATTATGCTCAAATAAAGTAATTGATGTCTAAAATGGTTCTTTGACACCCATAAGTTAAAAATGATGCACAAATAAGGTATCGACAACTAAAACAACATAACGACACCCAAATAACTTATTAGCACCCATAAATGGCTAATGACACTCAAAGATGGTTAATTGAGGCCCAAAATGATTCATTGACATTCAGAATAACCGAGTCATATCATTTTTATTTTTTTTGTTAAAAATATATTAATTTTTGTCGTGTTGGAATGTATTTTTCATAATGAATCTAATAATTTTTATTTCGTCAAAAAATTCATCACGGCTCAAAAGTTACAAACAAAACAAATTTATTTATCAATTACATAACCTCCACCTACCCATCAAATTAAACCTCGTCAATTATATTGTGCGTGACCAAATTATTTTCGCTCATTTATGTCTAGAATCAGATGGAAGATAATAAGCGGGCATGGACATGCTACATAATTTTTGAAATATAAAGAACAAACAACAGCATAATTATATATGTACCTTCACATCCGCCGTAAGTAGTATACGGATTGCCATGGAAGCCTTCAGTGCAATTGCAGATGTATCCATTACCATCGGAAGCATTGACGCATTTGCTGTTCTGCTGATGCAGGCATACGATATTTTGTTCTGGAAGGCTTTCTCGCAACTCATATTATTGTCGTAAATTGCCCAATCCAATACAACTGGAAAAATCCTGTTCCAGTCCATTTTATTATCGAGATCAGATCTACGGAAGCTGTAATTGTTTTTTTCCACCAAGAAGGCAAAGCTACATTGGTTGATATCCGAAGCAGCACTAAGGGGTTTCCTCTTGACGTTGAACCTGGCATTATAGTGCTGAAGCCGCTTCGGCACCGCAACCTGGCAGCAGCCGATGCCACAGCACTGGCTGTCGTCGAAGTTGCTGGTTTGGTCGCATACCGTCAGGCAGCCGCTCGAGCCGTCTCGAATTTGAAACGAAAATGTTACCACGACGCGTCCACCAGGGACGCGCCTCACACGCGGGCGGTATACCGCTTGGCTGGGGTGGTTTTCCGGCTGGGCCCCGCCTTTTTTTTTATCACGTGGCAGATCTGCACACAAAAGAGTACAAAAATGAAAATTTTGAATCACTTTTAATCCATAATGAATATTTTAACAAAATAAAAATCACGGGACTCGTTACAGAAAATGCAATCTAACAAGACCAATATCGATATATTTTGAAAAAAATGATATGCACGCTATTTTACAAATGTGTGCACATTATATTAAGATTATGTTAATTTATATTTATACACAACATCTAAAAAGTAGACACATTCACACTATAATTGATGCATTAACACCGTAATTGGGTATTTTACTACAAATACTAGGCGCATTGTGTTAAGATTTTTGTTAATTTGTTATTATGCACATACTCTGTTTAAGATTTGTGATAAGTATGCGCATTTGCCATAAGTGGGCGCATTCAATCAAAAATATACATTCAATCAAAAGTATGTGCATTTGTCATAAATGAGCTTTTATTACAAATATAGGACGCATTCATACTATAAGTGGGCGCATTCACACCATAATTGAGCACATTCACACCATAAGTGGGTGTTTACTACTAATATTATTTAGCGCGTTAAGTAGAAATATTGACACAATAAGTGGGCACACTCACACTATAAGTGGGCGCATTCACACCATCACTAGGCTCATTCACACATTCACAGCATAAGTGGACACATTCACACATTCACACCATAGTGGGTGCATTCACACATACACACCATAAGTGAGTGCACTCACACCATAAGTAGGCGCATTCACACCATAAGTGGGTGCATTCACAGCACAAGTGGGCGCATTCACACCATAAGTGGGTGCATTCACACATTTACACCATAAGTGGGCGCATTCACAACATAAGTGGGCGCATTCACACCATAAGTGGGCGCATTCACACATTCACACCATAAGTAGGCACATTCACAACATAAGTGGACGCATTCACACCATAAGTGTAATGACACTGACCTCCGTTTAGGGATTATCTTGTTTGCTTTGCTTAACCCTGATGTTTAGTTGCTTGCTAATCACCTTTAGTGGTGATTAGGGTTTGTTTGTGCTTGTTGTGTGTTAGAGGTGCTACTTGCAATTAACCCAAGTCTAGGGTTTGTGGGCAAGTTGTCACCTTGAGAAGTGTTCTTCTCTCTCTTTGCTTCCTCTAGTGTAGAGAGGAAGGGTTGGGCTCGTTGCTTGAGTTGCCTTGGGCTTGGATGAGCCTTGGTGGGCCTTATTGTGCCTTGCTTGACCTTGTTGGACCTTGTGTCGGCCATGGGTGTGCCGGCCATGGTTGTGATGGACATAGGTGTGACGCCCAGGGAGGTGTGTCGGGCATGGAGATAGGGTGTATCGTCCATGGACCCCCTTTTGACCCTATGACCTCGTTTGTATCACCACTAGTGGACACTTGGCGCTTGATGCTTTCATGTGGCAATGGCCTTGAACATGTGTTTAGGGCAAGATAGAGTGGTGGCATTGCCCATGGACAAGTGTCCCTAGGTGGGAGACACCTTGCCTTGTCTTACCTTGGTTTCTCCTCCACCCTCTCCTATATATGTGTTCCCTTTCTCTTGCTAAGGATCCCTTTAGTTCCTTAGTTTCCCCTCCCCTTTGGTTGCACGACACCTCTTCCTTTGCAAAGCTTGGTGGCTGATCCTTCTCTTTGGAGTCTTCTTCTTCTTCTTCCTCTTGAGGTGACCGAAGGTGTGCTTGGTGCTAGGAGCTTGGAGCTTGCTTAAGGCAGGTTACATAATTCCTAACCCTAACCATATTACCTTCTTCTATATTCTTGTATGTCTTCTTATGATCATAATCGACCATGTATGTTGCTAGATATGGTTCTTGCTTAGTTGCACCTTTAATCTTGTGGTTATGGTGATCTTGTTGTTATGGTTGAGGTTTTGTACCTTTGTACCCTAGTTGGCCGAACCATGTTTTAGGTTTTCCTTGTTGAGCAACATTCCTTTCCCTCCTTGGTCTAGAGAAGTGAGCTTGAGCTCTAGTAATATGAGCAATACCCCTCTCTCATTTAAGTTGAGAGGTGAGCTTGTGTTCTAGTTGCTTGAGAAACACCCTCCTCTCACCATGGATTCGAGAGGTGAGCTTTTTGGTAGATGTAGACCTATGTTGAGGTTGGGTCCTTGTGGTTTCCCGATTTGTGATAGAGGTTGTGCAAGACCCGTCTCTCTTAGTTGTTGAGAGGTGAGCCGATCTTCTTGATCAATTAGGGTTTGGTGCCCTTATGCTTGAGGTTGATAATGATCTTGTTGGGTTGTATCGTGCACGATATGATGTTGGTGTTAGTGCTTCCCGTTTGAGTTGTACCCTTGGCCGTTGTGCCTAGATGACGTTTGGTTGGTGGACGACACCCTTGTGTGTTGGGCGACACCCTTGTGTGTTGGGCGACACTCTTGTGTGTTGGGCGATATGCCTTGTTGAGTGCCCTGCCCGATACACCTAGCTAAGGTAGTGGCTTGGTGCCCGATATACCTTGGACGTTTTAGAGCTCAAGGAGCTACCTTAGTGTTGGGCGATACCATGTTGTGTTGGGGTGTTATGTGCTGGTTGTGAGAGCCTTGGGCGTGTGAGTGGTGTGGCTGCCTGATAGGTACCTTCCTGGATGGGCGATAGGGTTCAGTCGACAAGGATAGATAGATATGTCGTGCTTGGCCCTTGCACGATACACTCCTCCAACCTAGTTGCACGTTATGCCTTGTGCACGATATGTCTTGACCTCTAGCTTCACGACACCCTTGTGTGATGGTCGTTACCTGTTGTGGTTGGCCGATATGTGTCTAGGCCGATATACTTTTGGTAAGGGATGCTACCCTACTCATCACAAGTTGTGGTGAGGAACATGCTACCCGCCACCTCTTTTAGTGAGGGTTGTGAGAGTTTTTAGTAAGGGTTTTGATAACCCGGGTTGTATATAGATGATGGTTTCATGTTAATAACGATGTTACATGTGTTATGATCACTTTGAATCCTGTATATATATGATGATGATTAATGTTAAGCTTGGTAGCACATGAGCTGCTTCACATGATGATGTGACCCATGTTTATGGTCATAGGTTTGAGGCATGAATGATAAAGCGTATAATCATCAATGTTTCCCTATGTTTGATAACATGATCCTTCTGTTAATCCATGATGGTTTCAGTTATCTCTATGATTGTGTATACTAACCATGCAGGTGTTTCATGCGGATGCATAGCCAGGTAAAGGGCTATGAGGTATATATGTTTGAATGACACTGCATTGATGGACACTCTTGTTGATGAGATAACATGCATCACCTGTATAATGTGTTTAGGTCTGAGGACTTGAGTTTGGCTAAAGTGCCTAGTTGAGGTGTTATCCTCTGATGATGAGATCTGGGATTGTTATCCCCAGTGATGAGAATGCCTTACGAGGCAGTGGTTTCTTATGATGAGGGATTGAGATCCCGGGATATTGTGATGGTGGTAACAATAATGTAGCTTAATGTTATATATGTGATACCACTTGTTTGCCCCAACAATCTACTTAAAATACATTACCTAATTACAGATGAATCTCTCATGTAGTTTGCCCTGGCCATAGATCCATCATCGTCAGTAGCTGGTGTAGGTGAAACAGGTTCTCCTGCGGATTAACCTGGAAGCGCATATTATTGAATATGTGTGGTTTCTCCTTGGCGAAAATGATGAGGTTAGAGTGCAACTTTGGTTGTAGACTCAAGATGTGTGTAAGAGCATGGTGAACAGGTCCATGGCTCAATGTGATAGATCATGAATGCGTTCATGGCTCAGGGAGCACGGTGAACTGGCCCGTGACTCAGATATACTAGTGTCGAGACCTGTACCAAGGTGGGCTAGAGAAAGGGTAGCCTGCGGGAGCTGACCATGTCGCTGAGGCCACTTAAGCATGAGACTGCGGTCCTGCTTTGGTTCTCGTGCACTGACCATGAGGTGGGAGGTCATGGAGTCTGGCTCTTCCATTGACCTTGTATGGCACCGGCTTGGGTTTCGCAACCGAAGGTTGGATTTGAGCGGTATGACTCACTTCCTCAGGGCATAATAACACGTAATTTAGCCGAATAGTATTTATTGCTTAAGGCAAAATACGGAACATTGGTTGAGGCCTTGCTTGTGTAGTTGATCTTGTTATACATTGTAGTTACTTATACGTTCCTTTTGTTACGTGGTAAGATCTTATAAATCTTATCTTGTCAATCATGTTCCATAAAGAAATACTTGGTTATATGCTTTCCGTACATCTTGGTAAGCTCGATGGTAATAACAACCTTGCTCTATAGACTGCTCTTATTCTACACTTTATCAGTTATCTATTGTTGCTGCTTTAATCTTTCTAAGGTTTTATGGTTTTGGCGGGGAGTTATATTTCAAGCTGGGACTGTGTGTCTCACCCCGTTGGTTTACAACCTTTTTAGGTGTTCGCGCTAGATGTGGTGGTGGTCGCGGGGTTGCAGCCGAGCAGTAAGAAGAGTAGTGGAAGGCTTGAGATGGATATGTTTCTTTTTGGTTGTTTTGTAGTAGAGTATTAGAGTCATCCCTGTACTCTCAAGTCCTCGGAGGCATTTTGACGTTGTTTTAGGATGTATAGCTGATGAAGCTTTATATATCCTGTTGCTGGCTGGACGTGGCCCGTTATGTATATATAAACAGGTGATGAACTCATGTGATGACAAGACAGCTGATCTGTTAAGCTGTGAACATGTATCTAGACTTGGAGATGTTTATATAACCTGTCTTCTTGTAGGATGAGGATCTAAATGTAATAGTTTATTGGTTTATCTGCTTCCCAAAATTAGTTTTAATTACCCTGTGTTTTTGGTAGTTTAGTGGTTTATGGTGTTTTCCGCACGTTTTCTCATGGCACCTCGCTGTCTGTGTAATAGCGGGATGTGTCGCCACAAGCTTGGTATCTGAGCTCTAGGTTCGCTAAGTTTACATGGATGTAGGACTAGGTTGTGTCTGTTCTTGTGAGTTTTCTAGATTTTCTAACAATTATCTTCTGCCCTCAGTAGAAGAAAAAGCCAAGATGTCTTGAAACAATAAAGAACATGTGCCGAGAGCAGCGAGGCTGCATCAGTTGATTGAGCTGAAGGGCAGGCACATGAAGATCGGGTGCCTGAGGTTCCCCAACTTGACCCAGCCATTCTCGAAAACCCTGCCTACTAACAACTTATGAGGCAGATGATGGCTACGATGAATCTCATGGTAGAGAGATTGCCAGTGCCTCCGTCGAGAGCATAGGCTCCCCATGGTGAAATATCAGGTATTGGGAAGACCTTTGAGCGGCTTCGCCGAGTCAGAGCTTCAGACTATGCTGGAATGGCTGATCCAGAGGATGCAGATCTGTGGCTGACAGGTCTTCAGAAGGCCTTCCGGATCCTCGACATCCCCGAAGCAGAGAAAGTCAAGCACGTTGTCTACCTTCTGAAGGGTAGTGTTGGCCATTGGTGGGCCGTCGAGGAGGAGAAGCGACCTGGTGAGGTGATCGGTAGGGAGGTTTTCCGACACGAGTTCGTCAGCAGATACTTTCCGAAGACGTATCTGGATGAGAAAATCAACCAGTTTGAATGCCTGCGCCAAGGAACGATGAACATCACTGAGTATGAAGCCAAGTTCATGGACATGTTAAGGTTTTGTCCTCCCATAGCAACGATAGATGACGAGCAGATCAGACGTTTTAAGAAAGGCATGAGTGCGGAACTGACAACACCTACTTTTGTGTTGGAGAACCAAGAGCAGTTTTCCACATTTGTGGAATCTGTCTGGAGAATTGAACGGTCAGTTAGGGAAAAGAGAGAGGCCATGATCTAGAAGAGGCCTGCTCAGTTCCAGAGATAGAGGTTCGATGGCTTCAAGAAGCTGAGGTTTTCAGCACCTTCTGGGTTAAGAGGTTCCAGTGCACCGTCATAGTGGTCTCCGAGTAAGGGAAGAAGATATGGTTCTTCGCCATCAAAGGCACATAGTACACCTTCCGTAGTAGTGACAGGGCTGTCTAGGCCACAACAGCAAGACCAGTCATGCCATTTTTGTGGTCAGATCGGGCATTGGAAGTCAAATTGCCCAAGTAAAGATGTTGAAGTGACGCAGCATCTGAGGCAGAATCAACAAGGGGCATATAGACAACAACCCAGTAGTAGGAGAGGGTGAGGACGCGGTCAAGCGTCGCAAGTAGGATCGTCTTCTCAAGGAAGCAGAGGACATGGATAGAAAGCAACGACTTGATTCTATGCTATGAGTCAGCCGGAGGCGATAGTAAACCCACGAGTGGTGACAGGTTAGGTGGAGTTATTTCATTCTTATTTGTCTTCTTCTTGCTTTATATCTGTTCTGGTTGACCCTGATGCTACACACTCTTTTATCACATGTTCTATACTTGATAACTGTCTGTTACCTGTTAGCTGTAAGAAAGATAGCTTGTTGTTAGAAACCCCTCTTGATGGTTTCTCGATGCTTCGAGAGGAGTGCCCATCCTGTGTTCTATCTTTTTCGGGACACATGATACAAGTGGATCTCATACCACTTGATATGCATGGATTCCATGTGATCCTTGGGATGGATACCTTAGAGAAGTATAAGGTTGTGTTGGACTATGGTTCCAAGCAGGCAGTGTTTGAAGTTTTTGGAGAGAAGTGGATCTTCCAAGGAGATAGGAAGATTCTTCCGACGTGTCTAGTGTCAGCGATGGTGGCAGAAAAGTTGCTACGGAAAGGATGTAAGGCTTTCTTAGCTCACATTGTGGATACCAAGGCAAAGGGTCCTAGCCATGAGGAGGTGACGGTTGTCCGAGAGTTGCATATGTGTTTCCTGATGAGTTCCCCGGTGTTACTCCACCTCGAGAGATTGATTTCGAGATCAATCTAGTTCTAGGAACACAACCCGTTGCACAGACACCATATAGGATGGCTCCAACAGAGATGATAGAGCTCAAGAAGCAGTTACAGGAACTGTTGGAGAAAGGTTTCATCTGACCGAGTACGTCACCTTGGGGTGCTCCAGTGTTGTTCGTTAAGAAGAAGGAAGGGTCGATGCGGTTGTGTATAGATTATCGACAGTTGAACAAAGTCACGATCAAGAACAAGTACCCGTTGCTGAGGATAGATGATATGTCCGATCAGTTGTGTGGTTCTACAGTGTTTTCAAAGATCGATCTACGGTCTGGATATCATCAGTTGAGGATTAAGGCAGATGACATACCAAAGTTAGATTTTAGGATGAGGTATGGTCACTTCAAGTTTGTGGTTATGCCGTTTGGGCTAACTAATGTGCCTGTTGCTTTTATGGATTTAATGAACAAGGTGTTCCGTTCATTTCTAGATCAGTTTGTTATAGTCTTTATAGATGACATCTTGATCTACAGTCAGGACAGTCAGAAGCATGAACAACATCTTCGACAAGCGTTGACTCTCCTTCGCCAACATCAGTTGTATGCCAAGTTTAGTAAGTGTGAGTTTTGGTTGAAAGAAGTAACTTTCTTGGGTCATGTGATATCTGTAGAAGGAGTTAAAGTGGACCTGAAGAAGGTGGAGTCTGTTGCAGAATGGGAACAGCCGAAGACGCCGACTGAAGTTTGCAATTTCCTGGGTTTAGCAAGATACTACCATAGGTTTATAAAGGACTTCAGTGTGATTGCGTTGCCAATGACAAAGTTGACTAGGAAGGATGTACCTTTTGTTTGGAATGACCGCTGCCAGTAAGCTTTACAAAGTTTGAAGGAGAAGCTGACTAGTGCTCCAGTGTTAGTCTTGCCAGAGCCTGGGAAAGGCTATGTTGTTTTCTACAATGCTTCTAAGAAAGGCTTAGGTTGTGTGATGATGCAGGAAAATCATGTGGTTTCTTTTGCTTCGCGACAGCTTAAGAAACATGAGGAGAACTATCTGACTCATGATTTGGAGTTGGCAGCGGTAGTTCATGCGTTAAAGATTTCGAGACACTATCTTTACGGGGAAGTGTGTCAGATCTTTACAGATCATAAGAACTTGAAGTACATCTTCTCGCAGAGTGAGATAAACATGCGACATCGTCGATGGATGGAGCTGATCAATGATTATGACTGCACCATCAAGTATCACCCTGGTAAGGCAAACGTGGTAGCTGATGCGCTTAGCCGAAAGTCTTCCTCTCTTCTTACAAAGGAAGCACTATTGGGTTCCTTGGTATGCCATAGATGGGATATGTTTGTTTCCTTGTGGCAGATGAATGTGAAGATGGAAGTTTCCTTGTTAGCAGGACTTTTGGCACAGATGCAAGTCAAGCCTATGCTGAGATAACAAATCAAAGACGCACAACAAACAAATGATACAGTGTAGTTGATCAGGTCAGAGCTCAGCAGCGAAAGGCGTGATGGGTTCCATGAGTCCGAGGATGGACTAGTTTGCTATCATGATAGAATGGTGGTCCCCGATGTTGATGATTTGAGGAAGCTAGTGCTCGAGGAAGCACACACATCGATGTATGCTATGCATCCAGGAGTCACAAAGATGTATCATAATCTGAAGGACATGTATTGGTGGTCTGGCTTAAAGAGAGATGTAGCCAAGTTTTTGGCTAGGTGTGCGGTATGCCAGCAAGTCAAGGCTAAGCATCAAAAGCCGCTAGGTACGTTGCAACCTATGCCGATACCGCAGTGGAAATGGGATCACATAACCATGGATTTCATAGTTGGTCTGCCCAGGACAGCTAGGAATTATGATTCCATTTGGGTGATAATGGAAAGATTGACGAAGTCTGCCCATTTCATACATGTGAAGGCAACGTATACAACCGAGAAGCTCTCTCATGTATATGTAGATGAGATAGTACGCTTGCACAGTGTACTAGCAACGATAGTTTCCGACAGAGGTCCTCAGTTCACGAGTCGTTGTTGGGAACAATTGCACAAAGCTTTGGGAACGCAGTTGAGGTTCAGCGCCGCTTTCCACCCGCAGACAGATGGACAGTCTGAAAGGACTATTCAGACTTTGGAGGATCTTCTTCGGGCTTGTGTTTTGCAGCTCCTAGGCAGTTGAGATGTGCATCTCAGTTTGATAGAGTTTTCCTACAACAATAGTTACCAGCGGAGCATTGGCATGGCTCCTTATGAGGCCTTATATGGCAGGAAGTGCAGATCTCCTTTATGTTGGTATGAGTCTGGGGAGTATCAGCTTTTGGGTCCCGAGTTAGTACATCAGACAACAGAAAAGATCAAAGTGATACAACAACAGTTGAAAGCGGCACACGACAGACAGAAGTTTTATGCAGACAATCGCCGACGATCTTTAGAGTTCCAAGTGGGAGACAAAGTGTACCTCAAGGTCTCACCTTGGAAAGGCATGCTAAGGTTTGGCCGGAAGGGTAAGATAGCACCCAGGTATATGGGGCCATACCCGTTTATAGCACGTGTTGGCAAGGTAGCTTACAAGTTAGAGCTGCCGCCAGAGTTGCACATGTTACATCCAGTGTTCCACGTCAACATGCTAAAGAAAAGTCACCCAGACACAGGGACAATGATACATCCAGTTGAGGTTGAGCTTGATGAAGATGTGACCTACGACGAAGGTCCTGTGATGATCCTTGACAGAAGAGTAAAGAAGATGAAGAGGAAGGACCTAGTTCTGGTAAAGGTTCCTTGGCATCATTGTGGCGTCGAGGAAGCCATGTGGGAGTTTGAGGAAGAGATGAGGAGGAAGTATCCCTTGCTTTTCTCTTTGGATTTTGAGGTCGAAATCCCTTTGTAGAGGGTTATAGCTTGTAAGGACCCTGACCTCTGTTTAGGGCTTATCCTATTTGCTTTTCTTAACCCTGATGTTTATTTGCTTACTAATCACCTTTAGTGGTGATTAGGGTTTGTTTGTGCTTGTTGTGTGTTGGAGGTGCTACTTGCAATTAACCCAAGTCTAGGGTTTGTGGGCAAGCTGTCACCTTGAGAAGTGTTCTTCTCTCTCTTTGCTTCCTCTAATGTTGAGAGGAAGGGTTAGGCTCATTGTTTGAGTTGCCTTGGGCTTGGATGAGCCTTGGTGGGCCTTGTTGTTACACCCCGATCTCACAATTTCCTCAAATCATGAGATTAGGGCATAGGATAGGATTTATATGTAATACAAAGAACACCCTTAACTTTTTTTTTCTTTTTTGTTAAAACTCTTGTTTCCTCGCATTGAACCACATAAATCATCTTAACAAGGGAAATCAGAATATTTCTTTTACTAACCAGACTTTAATAGCAAAGATACATGTATAAACATTCATGATGTCTCTTACACCTTATGCACATAAGACCTACTAATTAGCATACAATTTCAAAAGAGGAATAATATTACACATCATAATTACAACTCTCTCTCTTATCTCTTACTGAGGACCTAGAGTGACAAGGACCAACTGACTCAACTAATCTTGTACTTAACTCTTGTGGAAGATCTACGTTGATGCTCTGACCATCTTCAAGTCCACGCGGTTAACCCTAAAATGTTTGAGTAGAGGGGTGAGCCTACTCGCTCAGTGAATGAGTACTTCAAAGAAACAGTCTAAGGCACTAATGTGATTACAGATATAACTTTGAGTAAATGATATGAAATTTAACAACAATAAATACTACACTGAGCAGTTCTAAAACAATATAATAGAAATAACAAAGAATGTAAATATTGCATCCAAAGAATAACTACTAGAAGACTATGCTCTAGTCATCCTTAACTCTTTCATTTATAAGGAACTTTGTGAACCTATATGATCATATTTTAGCTTATGCCCCAAACATATGCAGCACACTCTGCATATGAAGATCTGTAGCGAACTACGATCCCACCGTACAAGACTTAGCGACACACCCGGGAAATGCTAAGTCTGAATTCTCGTCCTGGTCTGCACAGGACTCTCGGGCTCACAAGGCCTCACTGCACTAACTCTGAGTGCTCTAGACTCCTCCCGCAACCTGTAGTGCACAGTCGGAGGGTCTCTAAGTCTCCGATGCCTGGGTGTATCCCCAGGGCTGACCGGGACATTGTCTCCGATGCCTGGGCGTATCCCCAGGGCTGACCGGGACATTCTCTCGGATCTCTGATGCCTGGGCGTATCCCCAGGGCTGACCGGGATCCTACCTCTCAGACTTCGTGTCACCGAGACCTTCGGTATTTGTTGGACACGAGTCTCCGATGCCTGGGCGTATCCCCAGGGCTGACCGTTTTACCCCAAAGGTACAGACCGCACAATGGGGTTCTACGGTGTTGGGGCACCTAAGTCTATTAACTGATTAACATATAAACACTTAAACATGAATATCACATTTCATACTTATTTCACATTCTGAACATCACTTGAAAACACATATACATCATTTGTCATCATTAAACATGACTCAGTAACATCCCTTTCTAGGGCATGTCATATCTCATCACCTGCAATTTACGAGATATGTATTGAAAATAAGAAGCCCTGCAGTATGTAGATATCAACTCAGAGAGAACAAGCATATAAAGTTAAATGCACTAGAAACATACAATTCAATAATTAAGCATCACCACATCTCATATCGAGGCCTTTCATATCACCATAACATGATTCATTGAACACCCTATCCTTAGGGTTTCATTTGCCTTTTCATTCATCACATGCCAATACCCTACTCTTAGGGTTTCATTTTCCTCATTCACCTTTTCATTTGCCTCCTTCTCTTGTCACATGGCTTTCATAAGGATTTCATAGGATATAAGCATTCACTAAATAAAGATTGTTTTCAACAAATCATATACAATCGATATACGTATCAAACCATGGAAATTGAACTAAATTTAGGTTTCCATGCTATTCACTGAGATATCATGCAACAAGGATAAAATTCAAATAAGGTAATCCATGAGGTACATCCTAACCACTTATAAGATTACTAGTCCTAGAGATATCTCAATTAGGTTAAACCCTAATTACATCATATGGTATAAATCTGAAAAACATTCTTTCTAGGATGTGTTGTATACGTTTCTGATATGAATTTACCATCAAGGAGTCATTCAAACAGAGAAGGAATCCATATCATATCAAATTGCAACAACTTCAATTAAACGGACATTTCAGGTTTTAGAATCACATACCAAGCAATTAGGGATTTGGATGCTATAATCAAATTTCGTGCATTATACTGTTTAAAGGAAGAACCCACTCACCCTAAGGTGTGAAAACACCTCAAAACTGTAGCTCAACTCAGGGAATCTCGAACTCATATCAAGTCCCTAGCAAATCTCCCAATTCTTCTTCCATTCAACTCGGAAACCTTGAAAAAGAGGGATTATGAAGAAAGGGTGAGAAAAGAGGGAATTTCGACATCATCTTGGATCAAATCAGAGCATGGATGGAATCTTGACATGAGAGAGAAGATTCACCATAAAAGTCAATGCAAAGGATCCAAACTTACTTGATTTCACCATTCCTCGGACCGCAAAACCCTAGGTCAGCAATTCCTCCTCTTTCTCCACTCAAGCCCTAACTCTCCCTCTCTCTCTAGATTTTCATTTCTCTGGGATGGATGACGAATAATGAGAGCTGTGTGTGTGTGTGGTCGATCATATAAGTCAATTTGAGCTGCTTGGGTCAATTGCATATTGACCCAACACTCAACTTTAATTATATTGGCTGAATATTCAGTTATACAAAAGTTACTGTAATTCATTTATTTCAGAGACCAAACCTTCTCCAACAATTATGGGAATTTAGGACGTTGTTTATAATTGATCTATAAATCTTCGGTTAAAATTTGAGATCATTTGGAGTTACCAATAAATAATTAAAAATATAAACGTGCACTGCTATATTGCAGTCTGCAGCAGATTCGGTCGAGTTTGCCCTGCACAGAACTCGACCGACACCCTCACTGTAGAGATCAAAAGTCATCCAAAAATTATGCCAATTTAACAGAGTGTCTAAAACTGGGTTCTTCAAGCACAGTTAAAATTTGAGATCAATTGAATATACCAATAAAAAGATAAAATTCAATTACCACACTGCTGTATAAATCTGGAAATATGATCAGTCGAGGTTGAAACTCGACCGATAAACAGGTCAGAACATTCTTCAAAAATTCTGATATTTTCCAATGTTGTTCATATTTTATATATAAAAATCATATCCAAATTTGAAGTAAATTAGAGTTACACATAAAATACTAAAAATCATTTAGTGAGACATTCTACTTATCAAATTCTGTATTCATATGTCATTAAAACCCTATTTTGGGCCGATTAGGGTCTATGCTTCTCAAACCCTAATTCTCAAGACAAAAGAATATTTAGACTTCTTATCATAGTTAAAACATCATAATTGTGTTATCGTCATTAATTAGATTTCAAGAGTGATCAGTCCAATTAATCATGTAATCATCTTGGTAACCCTAGTTTACCAATTAAGCTCAGATGGGGTCGTAACAACTCTCCCCCCCTTAGAATGTTTCGTCCTCGAAATATAAACCTACAAGAAAGATACATTAAAGGTTATTCTAAGCTTCTAAAGCCTTCCATGTCATTATATTCTTGTATTTCATACCTGAATGTAGTTTTCAACATTAGATCTTTTAATTCTTTACTAAATCACAACATATTTCAAATAGTTCTCAATGATATCAAGCAAATTCTTTATGCCACAGTCAAACATAGAATGCAAAGATAAACCACCACGCTTTCGCTGCGCAACTCTGATACTCTGATACAACTATCTCAACTTATGCGGCTCAGAAAGTTCTATTGTTCTGTACCACCTTTAAGTGACAAAAGCGAGTTCACCATGCTGTTTTAAACTTTAATAAAGTGCTATTCAAATAGAAAAACAGTCTTGAATTAAAAGACTAGATTCAACAATCAATTGCACAATACTACTCTTGGCATCCCCATTGGGTCATGGATGCATGAGGTGAAGCATTACCACCTCATTCCATACTATCCTGTTTCGATCCTGGGACCTGTGGGTTATGGGCCCACACACAATTCAAAGTGTAACCATCGTATTATATCATTTTAGGGTTTCAACAACAATAATAAAGTAATCCACAATTGTATCAGTCATTCAAGCATTAATCATACTCAATTACCATCACTCAGTTATATTAGAGTTAGGTATAACAAGCTACACCTCATTAGGGTTACTTGTCCAGACAATCTGATTATCATCCCTTTCTATAAATATGAGTGAATAGGTATAACTACCTTATTCAGGATATCCCTCCATGTGTTCTGACATCATCCAAATCGTATCACCATATCACAAATACACAATAGTAAGATGCATATCAGGTATGAATTACTAAAACTATCATACGCCTTTAATTTAACATATAGCTTACACAAATACCCTGAAATCATATGTAGAACCAACTTTCATACCTTAATATGCCTTCAACAAATCATACATGTAAAAACAAATTCACATATTATACAAAGCTAGTGTTTTCCCATATCTCTCTGCTCATTCATTACTTCTTTACTTTTTGCTACCTATCCTTTTCATATGATTATATACAATAAACATCCCTAACATTAAAACATTCCAGGTAAGAATAGATTATTCATCATTCTTGCTATCACACAAGAATTTATTTCTTATCGCACTCCATCATAATGTATGTCACTATTACATTCACTAGATGACCCCACCAAGGTAGTTATGTACCGTATATGATTCATTTTCTCTTATCATTTCATTCCCACCTTACTCTCATTAAGGAATATATGAAAGAGAAGATGATTTTAAGACTTGGAATACTTGTATTCAAACATTCCCTTAATACATTCTCATATGTAGATTTACTTAGTTATCAACAGAGATATTTGATTAATTAGCACTTTCTTGAATCTCACAACCTCTTTATTTATAACGTTTCCATCATATTTCAAACCCTTTCTTACGTTTCATAGTCCTCTTACCATATACTACTCTTTAACCCGTCATCTTTAATTCTAAATTTTTCTCTTATGACCATGTTGCTTATTCATATGTATGGTCATGTATACCATGTTGCACATATATCCTCCTTTATCTTTATACTATTGTGAAGTTAACGTTCTAAATTAATAGTCCTTCTATTAGTTTTTTCTCATGTTGAATACATTACATATTCTTCATTTTTAAATCAAGTGGATCATGCATGGGTCAAACATAGTTTCTCTTTCAATCAAGTTTTTCTCTCCTGAATACAGTCTACCTTTGTATGACTTATTCATTCGTTAAACTACACCTATGTTCTTTGCTTAGAAACTAGTTTGTTGTTCTAGTCTTATGAATTACATGCTCATACGACCCTCTTCACTTTTACTCTTTTGAAGACTCTTTACTTCTATGGACCTATTGAATGCTCAACCCTATTCTCTACTTAGCCTTTGCTTTAGAGTTCATAAAAGCATTATACTCTATTCTATGATTCATTCTTCATGATTGATTCTTGCTATCTTGAACCATACATACATTTCACATATCTTTTCTATATTTCATATGTATAGTTCATATAATATTAATCAATAAACTGATTATGAACTTCATATCATGTTCCTTTATTCCCAATTAAGGGTTTCTCATATGAGGCCCCAAAATTGAACCTCAGATACCAATTTCAACTGATTCTTAGTTGTTCTGATCTTGCCCATCTGTTTCAACATCTTACTGTATGTACATTCTTACTCTGATGTGGGTCTAATTATTCAAATTCTATTCTTATTATACTATTGATAGGATTCATTAGATCCCAGTAACGCATCCTGCCAGCCGGACCAGGCCAAACCTGAAGTCCTGAAGCCAAGAACTACAAAGGATTACTCAACTCATATTCATCTCAGAAGTGTGGAAGAAAACTTATCCACTAACAAAAGCTCATTCAAAGGTCAATTCTAGTCTACTTGTTACAAAGAATGAAATCAATAAATGCTACAACCGCATAGTGTGCAACAAATATTAAAGACCCATATTTCAAAGTATTGAATATTTCAATTCAAACATATAAGAGCATTTCTATACATTTCTAACAAAAACAACATTATGAAATGTAAGTTCTATCTCCTTTTACATTTATGCTCTTAATTCTTGTTTCTTTTCTCGTTTTCTAACCCTAACATTTCTAGGGTTCCTCTCTAGCCCATTCTTCCACTGTATACCTGGCCAGGGTATACGTGAAAGAATAGACAGAGTATCTTGTACTGGTTGATCCAATTACTCAGATATCGGGCCAGGATATCCAAATACTCAAATCCCCAAAGCTAACATCAAACATCTCCTATCTGCCACACATAGGACTCTAACTTACTAACTTAATGGTCCTTGACAACTCACCCTAAGCTCTGATACCAAGCTGTTACACCCCGATCTCACAATTTCCTCAAATCATGAGATTAGGGCATAAGATAGGATTTATATGTAATACAAAGAACACCCTTAACTTTTTTTTTCTTTTTTGTTAAAACTCTTGTTTCCTCACATTGAACCACATAAATCATCTTAACAAGGGAAATCAGAATATTTCTTTTACTAACCAGACTTTAATAGCAAAGATACATGTATAAACATTCATGATGTCTCTTACACCTTATGCACATAAGACCTACTAATTAGCATACAATTTCAAAAGAGGAATAATATTACACATCGTAATTACAACTCTCTCTCTTATCTCTTACTGAGGACCTAGAGTGATAAGGACCGACTGACTCAACTAATCTTGTACTTAACTCTTGTGGAAGATCTACGTTGATGCTCTGACCATCTTCAAGTCCACGCGGTTAACCCTAAAATGTTTGAGTAGAGGGGTGAGCCTACTCGCTCAGTGAATGAGTACTTCAAAGAAACAGTCTAAGGCACTAATGTGATTACAGATATAACTTTGAGTAAATGATATGAAATTTAACAACAATAAATACTACACTGAGCAGTTCTAAAACAATATAATTGAAATAAAAAAGAATGTAAATATTGCATCCAAAGAATAACTACTAGAAGACTATGCTCTAGTCATCCTTAACTCTTTCATTTATAAGGAACTCTGTGAACCTATATAATCATATTTTAGCTTATGCCCCAAACATATGCAGCGCACTCTGCATATGAAGATCTGTAGAGAACTACGATCCCACCGTACAAGACTTAGCGACACACCCGGGAAATGCTAAGTTTGACTTCTCGTCCTGGTCTGCACAAGACTCTCAGGATCACAAGGCCTCACTGCACTAACTCTGAGTGCTCTGGACTCCTCCCGCAACCTGTAGTGCACATTCGGAGGGTCTCTAAGTCTCTGATGCCTGGGCGTATCCCCAGGGCTGACCGGGACATTGTCTCCGATGCCTGGGCGTATCCTCAGGGCTGACCGGGACATTCTCTCGGATCTCCGATGCCTGGGCGTATCCCCAGGGCTGACCGGGATCCTACCTCTCAGACTTCGTGTCACCGAGACCTTCGGTATTTGTTGGACACGAGTCTCCGATGCCTGGGCGTATCCCCAGGGCTGACCGTTTTACCCCAAAGGTACAGACCGCGCAATGGGGTTCTACGGTGTTGGGCCACCTAAGTCTATTAACTGATTAACATATAAACACTTAAACATGAATATCACATTTCATACTTATTTCACATTCTGAACATCACTTGAAAACACATATACATCATTTGTCATCATTAAACATGACTCAGTAACATCCCTTTCTAGGGCATGTCATATCTCATCACCTGCAATTTACGAGATATGTATTGAAAATAAGAAGCCCTGCAGTATGTAGATATCAACTCAGAGAGAACAAGCATATAAAGTTAAATGCACTAGAAACATACAATTCAATAATTAAGCATCACCACATCTCATATCGAGGCCTTTCATATCACCATAACATGATTCATTGAACACCCTATCCTTAGGGTTTCATTTGCCTTTTCATTCATCACATGCCAACACCCTACTCTTAGGGTTTCATTTGCCTCATTCACCTTTTCATTTGCCTCCTTCTCTTGTCACATGGCTTTCATAAGGATTTCATAGGATATAAGCATTCACTAAATAAAGATTGTTTTCAACAAATCATATACAATCGATATACGTATGAAACCATGGAAATTGAACTAAATTTAGGTTTCCATGCTATTCACTGAGATATCATGCAACAAGGATAAAATTCAAATAAGGTAATCCATGAGGTACATCCTAACCACTTATAAGATTACTAGTCCTTTTCAATAAGGTTGAAACTCTAGAGATATCTCAATTAGGTTAAACCATAATTACATCATATGGTATAAATCTGAAAAACATTCTTTCTAGGATGTGTTGTATACGTTTCTGATGTGAATTTACCATCAAGGAGTCATTCAAACAGAGAAGGAATCCATATCATATCAAATTGCAACAACTTCAATTAAACGGACATTTTAGGTTTTAGAATCACATACCAAGCAATTAGGGATTTGGATGCTATAATCAAATTTCATGCATTATACTGTTTAAAGGAAGAACCCACTCACCCTAAGGTGTGAAAATACCTCAAAACTATAGCTCAACTGAGGGAATCTCGAACTCATATCAAGTCCCTAGCAAATCTCCCAATTCTTCTTCCATTCAACTCGGAAACCTTGAAAATGAGGGATTATGAAGAAAGGGTGAGAAAAGAGGGAATTTTGACATCATCTTGGATCAAATCAGAGCATGGACGGAATCTTGACATGAGAGAGAAGATTCACCATAAAATTCTATGCAAAGGATCCAAACTTACTTGATTTCACCATTCCTCGGACTGCAAAACCCTAGGTCAGCAATTCCTCTTCTTTCTCCACTCAAGCCCTAACTCTCCCTCTCTCTCTAGATTTTCGTTTCTATGGGATGGATGACGAAGAATGAGAGCTGTGTGTGTGTGTGGTCGATCATATAAGTCAATTTGAGCTGCTTGGGTCAATTGCATATTGACCCAACACTCAACTTTAATTATATTGGCTGAATATTCAGTTATACAAAATTTACTGTAATTCGTTTATTTAAGAGATCAAACCTTCTCCAACAATTATGGGAATTTAGGACGTTGTTTATAATTGATCTATAAATCTTCGGTTAAAATTTGAGATCATTTGGAGATACCAATAAATAATTAAAAATAGAACAGTGCACTGCTATATTGCAGTCTGCAGCAGATTCGGTCGAGTTTGCCCTGCACAGAACTCGACCGACACCCTCACTGTAGAGATCAAAAGTCATCCAAAAATTATGCCAATTTAACAGAGTGTCTAAAACTGTGTTTTTCAATCACAGATAAAATTTGAGATCCATTTAATATACCAATAAAAAGATAAAATTCAATTACCACACTGCTGTATAAATCTGGAAATATGATCGGTCGAGTTTGAAACTCGACCAATAAACAGGTCATAACATTCTTCAAAAATTCTGATATTTTCCAATGTTGTTCACATTGTATATATACAAATCATATCCCTAGATGGGCGACACCTTGCCTTATCTTACCTTAGTTTCTCCTCCACCCTCTCATATATATGTGTTCTCTTTCTCTTGCTAAGGATCACTTTAGTTCCTCAGTTTCCCCTCCCCTTTGGTTGCACGACACCTCTTCCTTTGCAAAGCTTGGTGGCTGATCCTTCTCTTTGGAGTCTTCTTCTTCTTCTTCCTCTTGAGGTGGCCGAAGGAGTGCTTGGTGCTAGGAGCTTGGAGCTTGCTTAAGGTGGGTTACATAACTCCTAACCCTAACCATATTACCTTCGTCTATATTCTTGTATGTCTTCGTATGATCATAATCGGCCATGTATGTTGCTAGATATGATTCTTGCTTAGTTGCACCTTTAATCTTGTAGTTATGGTGATCTTGTTGTTATGGTTGGGGTTTTGTACCTTTTTACCCTAGTTGGCCAAACCATGTTTTAGGTTTTCCTTGTTGAGAAACACTCCTTTCCCTCCTTGGTCTAGAGAAGTGAGCTTGAGATCTAGTAATATGAGAAATACCCCTCTCTTATTTAAGTTGAGAGGCGAGCTTGTGTTCTAGTTGCTTGAGCAACACCCTCCTCTCACCATGGATTCGAGAGGTGATCTTTTTGGTAGATGTAGACCTATGTTGAGATTGGATCCTTGTGGTTGCCCAATTTGTGATAGAGGTTGTGCAAGACCCCTCTCTCTTAGTTGTTGAGAGGTGAGCCGATCTTCATGAACAATTAGGGTTTGGTGCCCTTGTGCTTGAGGTTGATGATGATCTTGTTGGGTTGTATCTTGTACTATATGATGTTGGGTTAGTGTTTCCCGTTTGAGTTGTACCCTTGGCCATAGTGCCTAGTTGGAGTTTGGTTGGTGGCCGACACCCTTGTGTGTTGGGCGACACTCTTGTGTGTTGGGTGATATGCCTTGTTGAGCGCCCTTCCCGATACACCTAGCTAAGGTAGTGGCTTGGTGCCCGACATACATTGGACGTTTTAGAGCTCAAGGAGCTACCTTAGTGTTGGGCGATACCATGTTGTGTTGGGGCGTTATGTGTTGGTTGTGAGAGCCTTGGGTGTGTGAGAGGTTTGGCTGCCCGATAGGTACCTTCACCCTAGATGGGTGATAGGGTTCAGTCGACAAGGATAGATAGATGTGTCGTGCTTGGCCCTTGCACGATACACTCCTCCAACCTAGCTGCACGTTATGCCTTGTGCACGATATGTCTTGACCTCTAGCTGCATGACACCCTTGGGTGATGGTCGTTACCTGCTGTGGTTGGCCGATATGTGTCTAGGCTGATATGCTTTTGGTAAGGGATGCTACCCTACCCGTCACAAGTTTTGGTGAGGGACACGCTACCTGCCACATCTTTTAGTGGGGGTTGTGAGAGTTTTTAGTAAGGGTTTTGATAACCCGGGTTGTATATAGATGATGGTTTCATCTTAATAATGATGTTACATGTGTTATGATCACTTTGAATCTTGTATATATATGATGATGAGTAATGTTAAGCTTGGTAGCACATGAGCTACTTCACATGATGATGTGTCCCATGTCTATATGGTCACATGTTTGAGGCATGAATGATAAAGCGTATAATCATCAATGTTGCCCTATATTTGATAACATGATCCTTCTGTTAATCAATGATGGTTTCAGTTATCTCTATGATTGTGTATACTAACCATGCAGGTGTTTCATGAGGATGCATAGCCAGGTAAAGGGCTATGAGGTATATATGTTTGAATGACACTGCATTGATGGACACTCTTGTTGATGAGATAACATGCATCACCTGTATAATGTGTTTAGGTATGAGGACCTGAGTTTGGCTAAAGTGCCTAGTTGAGGTGTTATCCCCTGATGATGAGATCTGGGATTGTTATCCCCAGTGATGAGAATGCCTTATGAGGCAGTGGTTTCTTGTGATGAGGGATTGAGATCCCGGGATATTGTGATGGTGGTAACAATAATGTATCTTAATGTTATATATGTGATACCACTTGTTTGCCCCAACAATCTACTTAGAATACATTAATTAATTATAGATGAATCTCTCATGTAGTTTTCCCTGGCCATAGATCCATCATCGTCAGTAGCTGGTGATGGTGAAATGTGTTCTCCTGTGGGTAAACCTGGAAGTGCATATTATTGAATATTTGTGGTTTCTCCTAGGAGAAAATGAGGAGGTTAGAGTGCAACTTCAGTTGTAGACTCAAGATGTGTGTAAGAGCATGGTGAACATGCCCATGGCTCAGTGTGATAGAGCATGAATGCATTCATGGCTCAGGAGCACGGTGAACTGGCCCGTGGCTCAGATATACTAGCGCCAAGACCTGTACCAAGGTGGGCTAGAGAAAGGGTAGCCTGCGGGAGCTGACCCTGTGGCTGAGGCCACTTAAGCATGAGCCTGCAGTCCTGCTTTGGTTCTCGTACACTGACCATAAGGTGGGAGGTCGTGGAGTCCGAAGGTTGGATTTGAGCGGTACGGCTCACTTCCTCAAAGCATAATAACACGTAATCCAGCCGAATAGTATTTATTGCTTAAGGCAAAACATAGAAGATTGGTTGAGGCCTTGCTTGTGTAGTTGATCTTGTTATACATTGCAGTTACATATACGTTCCTTATGTTATGTGGTAAGATCTTATAAATCTATCTTGTCAATCATGTTCCATAAAGAAATACTTGGTTATATGATTTCCGTACATCTTGGTAAGCTCGATGGTAATAACAACCTTGCTCTATAGACTGCTCTTATTCTACACTTTATCAGTTATCTACTGTTGTTGCTTTAATCTTTCTAAGATTTTATGGTTTCGACGGGGAGTTATGTTTCTCGCTGGGACTGTGTGTCTCACCCCGTTGGTTTATAACCTTTTTAGGTGTTCGCGCTAGACGTGGTGGTGGTCGTGGGGTTGCGGCCGAGCAGCAAGAAGAGTAGTAGAAGGCAAGAGATGGATATACTGCTGTTTTGGTTGTTTTGTAGTAGAGTTTTAGAGTCATCCCTGTACTCTCAGGTCCTCAGAGGCGTTTTGATGTTGTTTTACGATGTATAGCTGATGAAGCTTTGTATATCCTGCTGCTGGCCGGACGTGGCCCGTTATGTATATATAAACATGTGATGAACTCATGTGATGATAAGACAACTGATCTGTTAAGCTGTGAACATGTATCCAGACTTGTAGATGTTTATATATCATGTCTTCTTGCAGGATGAGGATCTAAATATAATAGTTTCTTGGTTTATCTGCTTCCCGAAATCGATTTTAATTACCCCATTTTTTTTACAGTTTAGTGGTTTATGGTGTTTACCGCACGTTTTCACGTGGCACCTCACTGTCTGTGTAATAGTGGGATGTGTCGCTACAATAAGTGGGTGCATTCACACCATAACTGGGCACATTCACAACATAAGTGGACACCTTCACACCATAAGTGGGTGCATTCACACCATAACTGGGCGCATTCATACATTCACACCATAAGTGAGCGCATTCACCCCATAAGTGGATGCATTCACACCATAAGTGAGCGCATTCACACATTCACACCACAAGTGGGCACATTCAGACATTCACACCATAAGTGGACACATTCACATCATAAGTGGACGCATTCACACCATAAATGGGCGCATTCATACATTCACACCATAAGTGGGCGCATTCGTAAACTCACACCATAAGTTGGCGCATTCACACATTCACACTATAAGTGGGCGCATTTACATCATAACATTTTCGTATTAAACGTATTAACACCATATTTGGTGTATTATGTTAATATTTGACTTATTTATTATTTTTTTTTAAAATATACCAATATTCATCTTGTTCAAATGCATTTTATAACGAATCCGGTGTATTTTGTTTCGTCAAAAAAATCGTTACAGAATAAAAGTTATTAACAAAACAGTAGATTCCCCTGTTTTATTTTTCCAAAAAATCAAAAGAGAAAAAGTAAAAAAAAACGGGACCCGCGTGGGGGGGGCGGTATTGCATCACGTTTGAGGCGCGTCTGCCCCCCCCCCCCCCCCCCCCCGCGTCCAGTAAGTTAAACCCAAAATATGTTATTATTGTTCTGTGACACACGAGACATAGAATAGTTAATGTTAATGGATGGACATAGTGCATTGGAAAAGAAATAAGATAGTGAAAGGAAAAACATAGTGTAATTAATACACACAATGTGATAGTGATGGAGAGAGATAGAGTATTAAATACAAAAGATAAGTATTAAATATAAGAGATGGATGGAGAGAGAGAGAGACAGAAAGAGAGAGTGTCACAGAATAATTTGTACATGCATTATTATCATTGTGCACGTATAAAATAAGTATTGTAATGCATATTAATGAGCACTGTTTAATTTAAAAATACGTATCGTATTTATAGTACTTATTTATAAGTAATATTTATTTCAAAAATGCTCATATAAATACCAAATGCATAAATATTATATAAAATGTATGCATAACATGATGTACACAATTATATATATATATATATATATATATATATATATATATATATATATATATATATATATATATATATATATATATATATATATATATATATATATATATATATATATATATATATATATATATATATATATATATATATATATATGGGTATATCTTCGCTACCCGTGTGGGTAACTAAGATTCGCTACCCGTGCATCAATTTTGTAATGAGAAGGTACACATTTGTAACGAGACAATCCAAATTTATAATGAGAGGATCGAAATTGTAATACAAAGACTCGTTTTGTATTACAACGCTGTTACAGTAATAAATATATATTTATTACTGTAACAGCGCTGTAATACAAAATGAGTTTTTGTATTACAGTTTCGGTTGTCTCATTATAAATTTGGTTGTCTCATTACATATATGTGTCATCCCATTACAAAATTGATGCACGGGTAGCGAATCTTAGTTACCCGCACGGGTAGCGAAGATATACCCTATATATATATATATATATATATATATATTAATTAGTTTTTAGTATTTATATTGATATAATTTTGATTTAAAATCGGTAGTGTTCTTAATGACTTTTATCACTAATAACAACTCCTTATATAGTTTTATTTTCTTAGTCGTATTGAAATTTTTGACTTAGGATATTGTGCTAAAATTTTTCTTTGTACAGTACTAGACGGTCACTTTGTATTCTATGTTTGTGTTAATCGAGATATGAGTATAAATCTTGGTGCAAGAGGTATGATCTATATCATTACTCTTCGTTTTATAGGAGAATGTGTATCCGATCTGTAGCTCCCACTTCCAAGTAGTGGCGTTGGTACGTATAAAGGGAGTACCCACTGAATACCCACCGCCCTGTGGCTTGCTGTAGCAGTCGTACGAACTGTTGTGCAAGACGGTCATCTCGGCCATCGGAAGAGAAACGGAGATTACCTCGCTATGTTCATGGAACAGTTTCGAAGGGCTATAGGAGTCGTTGCAGGTTAAATTAAAAGAAGGTTGTCTGTAGCAGCTACGAGGGTTATTCCCTAGCCCGAATGGGTAGGGTATCTCCACTTCTCCGCACTTGCGTCGGCAACCGGCGCCGGAACCTGCTCTGGTAACTTGGATGCTGGTTAGCAAGGCTAGTATTGTGAACCCTATAATTGAACACTAGGCATAGTTTTTGGTGTTCGTCGCACCCATTCTCTCTCTTTGTCTCTCTCTCTCGATCGCTCTGCCTTGCTTAACTGCCAATCACCTTGCCATTTACGGCAAGTATATAAAGAAAACGTTTATGACATTATGCGTGGATCATCCAGAAGAAGAAAAGGCACGCCTGCAAGTAAGGGAAGAAATTGAGGGGAAAAAGACAGTATTGGGACTGAGGACAATTGTCTTTATTTTAAATGGCAGAAGTCCTTATAATGTGAAAGCACGAGCCATTTTTCTTTCTTGATATTTGAGACATACATAAGGGCTAGTTTGGTTGGGTGTAGTAGGGTGTAATTATGTGAGTTCGCAATGTAAAAATGTACATCAAACACGCACTTTGTCGTCGGGCTACACCCTACCAAACAGGCCCTAAGAGTATTAGAGTGGCATGAGCATGACCGTGATATGCACGATTTGCGGCATCTTGGGGATTGGATTGCTTAAGAGACGCACACTTTCAACGAATCTATATATAAGGATTTGACTAAGATATTCTATGACCAGCAATATAAGGTGTAGTAGTATTTATATGAAGAGTTGTCAATGGGTAGAGTAGAAAAAATTAGGATCTGATCCTATCTTTACCTTCTAGAGGATAGCAAGGAAAGATAAGGATAATTATCTTTTTTAACAATTTCCTTATTTTTTCTTTATCCTTCTTTTTTCTCTCAGGGTAAACAGAGAGAGTAAAAGATAACCGCATAATTTGGATAAAAATACATTCTAAAGAAATTATAAATTTCTACTTGAGAGTTTTATATAGAATACATCGATAACAACTTATAGAACATTATATGTATTATAAAAGCATATGTTGCTCCATGTACAACAAACTTACACTCATAGTTACAAAGTTGTATGCCCATATGGTCTTTCAATTTGCAGATATATACATAACGTGATAATTTCACCAATAAAATATTCTTCTACAATAGAAATATTTTTTTACACAAAGTAGTGTTTCAAAGATACCAACCGTCAAAAAAAGAAAGATACCAACCACTAATTTTTTACAATATAAACCAAGTGACTCTCACAGGTTGATAAATTGCTACAAAATAGACTACCAAGTTCAGAGCAAAAAGGGATTACGGAGAAGTTCCTTAGTTTTGTTAGCAACTCTACGCTTCTTTAGCTTACTTACACTTAAAACTTGAATATAAACTGATTAAAACACTATAGATATACATTCCAAGCGATAAATTCATAATGTGACTAGCATTGAAAACCTACCTGGAAGGCAAGATTGGAATCCGTTGTTTGCCCATTATCAAGGCATTAATCATATCACCATTGATAAAGGATAATACATATATAAAAAGGGGCATTAATATCTTGTATTATTCTCTTTTATCTTCTCTGTATAGCTTACGGGCCGGTCGCCTAAATGGGCCTGACCAAATGTCCCTTTTAACCCTCCTGTACAAGGACTGTATAAAAACTCTTGTCCTGTGAAAAATGAAAGTAAGCGAGATTTCCCAATTCTGTTTCCCTCTTCCTTCTTCTCAACTCTCTTTCCGTTTCTCTCTCATCACCCTATCCTCGGTTTCTAAGATGGTATCAGAGCTTCGACGATGAGGGTATCGCCTGGTCCTTGCAAACCCTAGGGTTTTCCTGAAGATCTCTGGTGGAAGTGGCGCTGGAAGGTTCATCTTCCGCATCTCTCTTGGTCATCCTTCTCATCTGGCATCTCCGCTCCGCATATCTCACTATGGATCAAGTCTCACTGTAACAAAATTGGAGATCGAAAGCTTCCTCTCTCTGGCTATTCATCGGTTTTCCTCTTCTTCGTCGCTGGATTATTCTCTCAAGATCTGCAAGGTTCTATACGGTTTGTTCCCTAGATCTACATTAGAAAATCTGTTCTGTGCTCTATCCTTTTCTGTGAAGTCTTCTGTTATCTCGTTTTTCCTCGATCTGATTGAAGACCTACATGTCCGTGCTCTCGTTTCCTGCTCTATATTTGTGCTTGTGTTCTTTCTCTTCGCCTCAACAGCCTTTAAAAAATGGCGTCTGAACTATCTAGCAACACCAGAACAAGTAAGGAGAAGAACACTTCTGATTATCCTTATCCTATAGGATTGAATGTGTCCAATTTTATCTCTATTAAACTGAATCAACACAACTTCTTGCTGTGGGAGGCTCAAATTCGAACCCTAGCTGAAAGCTGTTGTCTAGAGGGTTTTCTAGATGGAATTGAGAAACAACCAGCCTTAGTCACTATTGACGATGGAGAGCCTGATATAAATCCTAAATATAAGGCTTGGATCAAAACTGATCGACTGATAAAAGGCTGGATTTCAGGATCCCTATCAGAAGAAGTAATGGGAGAGACCATAGGCTGTAAGACTGCTGCAGAAGTCTGGGCTACTCTAGGAAAGAAATTTGCTGATTCCTCTCAATCTCGAGAATTTGAACTAGTCTCTCAACTTCGCACCTTTCAAAAAGGTAGTTCAACCCTGGAGGAGTACTTAAGAAATTTGAAGTCGATTTGTGATCAGCTAAATGCCATAGGACACTCTGTTTCTGAAAAGGAAAAGGTGTTTACCCTTCTAAATGGCCTAGACAGTGCTGAGTATGAAAGCTTTGTGGTTTCTATGTTATAGCCTCCAATACCACAGTATAATGAAATCATCTCTTTACTACAAGATTATGAGCGAAGAAAGGCTAGAAAGACTTCCAGTAATCCCTCTTTGGTTTTCTATTCTAATAAAACAAAAAATTCTAATGTTCAGAATGTTGAATCCGGCAACACAAACAGGCAGCAACATCAACAACAATACAATAATCAATATGGTTCAGGCAGAGGCAGAGGCTATGGTCGAGGAAGAGGTAGACATCAAACCAACTTCTACTCTACAAATTACAACACTGGTATACTTGGTAGTGGTCCTTCTAATGTAAACTCTATGTTCACTTCTCAAGGAAGGGGATTCCCTCATGTAGCCAAACAAGCACAACCATATATGAACACTGGGAACTACAACCGCATGGTCATTGTTTGTCAAATCTGTGGAAGGAGAGGACACGAAGCATTTCGCTGTTGGCACAGATTTGACACGAACTATCAAAGTAGTGACATTCCTCGACTAGCTACTGACAATGCTTCTGCCATGGCGGCTCTCAAAGTCACTGAAGGTGATTTTAATGAATGGCATGTTGACTCTGGAGCAACTGATCATGTTGCTCAAAATGTAGGTAATTTCACAATGTTTCACCTTATATAGGAACTGACTCAGTGTTGATGGGCAATGGTAATCATGTTTCTATAACACACATTGGTGATAGTTATATCAATGGAACAAAAATTATACCATTACGCAGAATCTTACTTGTTCCTAATATTAAAAGGAATCTTCTGTCTGTTTCTAGACTTACATCTTCTTATCCTTGCTATTTCATCTTTACTCATGACTCATTTTATATCAAGGATGTGAGGACCCATCGTCTTCTGGCAAAGGGAAGGTGTAGAGGTGGACTGTATCTTCTTGAAGATAGCATATCAAAAGTTTTCTTCACAAATAGGTTCATCAAGGTCAGTGGTGTCACCTGGAACAGAAGGCTTGGACACCCCAATAATAAAGTGCTGCAAATGTTGATTCAACACAAAAGTATAACAAGTATAGATACCTTTCAAGATTCTTGTAATAGCTGTGAAATAAGTAAAAGTAGAAAGTTATCTGTTGCTCATAGACATATAAGGTCCACCGACCCATTTGCTGTTGTTCATTGTGACCTTTGGGGAAAAGCACCTGTTATCTCTAACTGCAACTTTCAATATTATGCTATCTTCATGGATGACTATAGTCGTTTTTGTTGGATATTTCCTTTAAAATGCAAGGATGAATTATTCTCTGTGTTTGTTTCCTTTGTCACTATGATACAAAATCAATTCAATACTACAATCAAAGTTTTTCAATCTGATGGTGGGGGTGAATTTGTGAATAAGAGAATGAAAGATTATATGGTTAATCATGGGATTTTACATCATATCTCGTGTCCTTATGATCATGAGCAGAATGGTGCTATAGAAAGAAAGCACAGGAACTTTGTTGAGCTCGGGCTTGCACTGATGTTTGAATCAGGTGTTCCTAAAACTTTCTGGATAGAAGCTTTTCTTACTTCTACCTTTTTGATAAACATGTTACCATCAACTGTTCTAAATTTCAAATCTCCCTTTGAAGTTTTATACAATAAACTTCCAGCTTATGATTGCTTGAGAGTCTTTGGTTCTCTCTGCTATCCATACCTGCGTGACATTGCAAAGGACAAGCTAGAGCCTAGATCTCTACCCTGTGTGTTCATTGGATACAGTTCTCAGTATAAAGGATACAAATGCCTTCATGTATCCACAAATCACACTTTCCTTTCAAAGCATGTGGTATTTGTTGAAAATATATTTCCCTTTAAAGATAGAATACATCATACTCAAGTACACAGTGAATTAACATCCTATGCTGAGTTTACTACCTCTTATGATAGCACAGAGAACAATGTCCCTGTGACTTCTAGCACCACCGCTACAAGCTCACATAAGAACAACTCTCCTGTTCATCCTCATTCCACTGATATTATTTCTCATAATGTTTCTGCTGGCCAATTACCTCACACTGAAATAACTACTTCGAGTCAATCGCAATTTTCTCTCTGTTCTTCACATGATAAATCTATTTCTACTTTCACTGATAATTCTGTCCCAGATACTCATTCATCCTATGATATTCACCCATCTTTTCATCAAAACTCTGATAAAAATCTGGTGATTTCATCTGATATCACTGCATCTCCAGCAAATTCTTCATCTGAAACTGAAAGGAGCACTATTCCCCTCAACATCGAACACAACATGCATCAGATGGTTACTAGACATAAAGCTGGGATCACAAAGCCAAATCCAAAGTACCTGCTCAGTGCTACCACTGTTCCATTCACACCAAAAACTGTTAAGGTAGCTGTACAAAACCCAAATTGGAAGCAGGCTATGCTTGGTGAACTAAGTGCTCTTGATCAAAATAAAACTTGGGATATAGTAAAAAGACCTCCAAATACTAATGTAGTTGGATGTAAGTGGGTTTTTAAAACCAAGTTAAAATCTGATGGAACAGTGGAACGTTTTATAGCAAGATTAGTTGCAAAAGGTTTCACACAAGAAGAAGGTGTTGACTACTTGGAGACCTTCAGTCCTGTAGTGAAATCCCCAACCATTAAAGCAGTTCTTACTCTTGCCATCTCGCAGAAATGGGAACTCAGACAAATCGATGTTTGTAATGCATTTCTCAATGGAAATCTTGATTCTCCTGTTTATATGGAACAACCACATGGATTTAGCACACAAAACCGACATGAATTTGTTTGCAAGCTCAAGAACGCTCTCTATGGCCTAAAGCAGGCACCACGTGCTTGGTATGCTAAGATCAGCTCTTTTCTTGTTGAACATGGTTTCTGTATCACTAGCGCTGATCCATCTCTATTCATTTCCAAACATCAATCTATTACTATTTTCCTTCTGTTATATGTTGACGATATCATCATTATTGGTAATGATTCTGCTGCTATTTCAAAATGCATTCAAAAACTTGAAGACACGTTTGCCTTGCGTGATCTTGGCAAATTACATTACTTTCTTGGGATTGAGGTTGATTATAACTCACAAGGCATTATTTTACACCAATCTAAGTATGCCAGAGACATATTGCACAAGTTCGATATGCTCCACTGCAAGCCAATAGCAACTCCTGTATCAACTGACTTCCAAAGATCTCTTCAATCATCTATCAACTATGACTCGGTGGATCCATCCGACTACAGGAAAATTGTGGGCTCTCTTCAGTATCTAACTATAACAAGGCCTGACATCACCTTTGCTGTAAACCTTGCATGTCAATTTATGCATCAGCCTACTGCTCTACACATGTCTCTTCTCAAACGCATCTTACATTATATCAAAGGCACCTTGAATCTAGGACTGGCGTTAACTACTCAAACTTCCTTTCAAATCTCTGCCTTCTCTGATGCAGATTGGGCAGGATGCCCTCTTACAAGACGGTCTATCAGTGGGTATTGTACCTTCCTTGGGTCGACTTGTATCTCTTGGAGCTTTAAAAAGCAATCAACCGTTGCAAGATTGAGCACTGAAGCTGAGTATAGAGCTTTAGCGCAAACAACTGCAGAAATGGCTTGGCTAGCTATCTTACTTCGAGATCTAGGAATCTCTCAATTTGGTCCTACGATCTTATACTGTGATAACTTGAGTGCTTTACACTTATCTGTTAATCCTGTATTTCATGCTAGAATGAAGCATATCGAATTGGATCATCACTTCGTCAGAGAGAAGGTGGCTCTTGGCTATATAGTCACCCAGTTTGTTCCTTCCAAAGACCAACTGGCGGATGTCTTTACTAAAGCTGTGTCCAAACACAACTTCCGAACTCTTCTGACCAAGCTGGGCCTTCGTTGCTCTACGGCTCCGCGTGAGGGGGACTATCAAGGCATTAATCATATCACCATTGATAAAGGATAATACATATATAAAAAAGGGCATTAAGATCTTGTATTATTCTCTTTTATCTTCTCTGTATAGCTTACGGGCCGGTCGCCTAAATGGGCCTGACCAAATGTCCCTTTTAACCCTCCTGTACAAGGACTATATAAAAACTCTTGTCCTGTGAAAAATGAAAGTAAGCCAGATTTCCCAATTCTGTTTCCGGCTTCCTTCTTCTCAACTCCCTTTCCGTTTCTCTCTCATCACCCTATCCTCGGTTTCTAAGACCCATGACTGTTAATGTTGACTTCTGTTGTTTGCGGCCACAGTCTGTCGTCGTGTGAGAAGAGACGAGAGAAAGATCAGGGAAAACAACCTATGGATGATAGGCAGACCCGGCTGCCAATGGCACTGGCTGGCACTGTAGCATGGGAGGAGGGGGCAATAGAACTTCTCAGTTGGTCGTCCTACTGCGAATGAACGCAACAGGAGAAGGGTGGCTGGCATGCAGCGCAGACCCTGTTGCCGCAATGCAACTCGGAACCGGGATCTTGGCAGTGCCGAGAGTTAGCTGGAAGAACGGCGCTCAAAGCCGACGTCAATGAGATTCCGTCAGGCTCAAAGCTGTCGCCCGCAGCTGCCACTCGTAGCTACCTTCCTGAGGAGCGGGGAAGAAAGGAGAAGGCATAAAGACAGGCTTGGGAAGTTGCTGCCGGCCTTGACAGTTAGAAAGTCGCAGGGGAAGGCTGTGAGTGGCGGCTGCGAGTTGGGGATTTAGGAGCCTCAGTTAGGCTGCGTTTGGTACGTGGTGACAAAATGCATGGTGACGGTGACGGTGATAGTGACGGTGACGGTGATAGTGACGGTGGTGGTGAAATTGTTAAAAATTGTTGTTTGGTAACACATGCATGATGATGGTGAAAGGGATGGGGAAATTTTTAAAATGTGTTGTTTGTTAATAATTACGGTGACGGTGATAGTGAACCAATTTTATATAAAACACCTCGTAAAAACATAAATTCTATTTATTAAACACCTCATACATAAAAAAATTATGACATTAATAATACAAATATTTATCATCAAATTTTAGTATGTATATGAGCTATTTAATTTAAAAAATACCAAGGAGACTTTTTTCATATGTGAGTTATATTTCTTAATAATCATAGCAGAGAAATACTTCATTGAAAAAATAAGAAAATAAAAATATTTTATCATAAATACTTTCTTGAGAAATACAATATGATCAGTTTTTCTCAATCATATTACATATGACTTGATGTCGTTCATGTCGTGGGCAACAAAAGAAGGCCATCATCATATTTGGATGTTCAACTAGAAAAAGATTTGACTTGAAACTTTGTCTTGCAGAATTTTTTTTTTAATGACATTATATCTTGATGAGGGGAAAATGGTGTGGCGGAAAACATTATCTTGGAGTAAAAGAATATCTTTGAGGAAAAGGTGTGGCGGGAATCTTTTTTTTTTGAGGGAAAAATTTTAGTGGGAAACATTATCTTGGAGGAAAAATGAGTGGCGGAAAATGTTGTCTTGGAGGAAGAAAGTATCATGGCAGAAAAAGGTGTTGTGGAAAAGTTTTTCATGAAGGAAAAAAGATTTGACGGAAAACATTATCTTGAAGAAAAATTATCTTGCAAAACAGTTGTGGCGTAAAAAATTTGGAGGAGATAAAGTTTTGACGGAAAATTTTGTCTTATAGGAAAAAAATTAATAGAAAATTTAATCATCGAGGAAAAATGGCGTGAGGGAAACGTTGTCTTGGAGGCAAAAAAATCTTGGAGGAAAAATGAGTGGCGGGAAATTTTTTTTTGGAGAGAAAAAGATCTGACGAAAAAAATTATTTTGCAAGAAAAAAATCTAGTGGAAACTTTATCTTGGAAAGAAATATGTGTGAAGAAAACATTATCTTGGAGAGAAAAATATTTTGGCCGGAAGTTAAAATTTGTTGGTTGAAAAGAATCTTGGAGGGAAGCATATGGCACGAGGAGAGAAGGAAAATATAGTATCATTTTTTTGCACATATATCCATATATTAATGGTGACTTAAAAATAACTTTTTTCACCATCATTCACCGTCATTCACCATGCTTTTCTATGGGGACAAAAATAGGCCAGAATTCACCATGGATTCACCACGAAAAAATTCCCTATCACTATCACCATGCGTACCAAACAACATTTTTCTTTCACCATCATTCCCTATCACCATGATTCACCATGTACCAAACACAACCTTAGCCTTGGCGTGTTATTGGGTTATATTCGTTAGCGTAGAAAGTTAATGCAGAAGCCCCATTGACTTGTGTACGGCGTTTTCGATGAGTCCCTATCACCGCATACCGGCGGATCCGCGCTGAACGAGGCGTGACTGTTTTTCGCAAAAGTCAGCAACACTCCTAGCGCAGTGTCATCATTATGGCGTTGGGATCAGGATTATCATCGAGCAATTTGTTTTGATTTTATAAAAGAGGTTTTTATATAGACCTATTTTGAAACCCATTAGGGAAACTTATTTTTTCTCCACCACATGTTTGAGAGTATAACAAACAAAATACATAATTTATTAGTGGAGAATAAGTGGAGTTCCATTTTAGGTTCTAAAATGGTGTCCATATAACATATTTCTTTATGAAAAGATTTTTGTCTGAAAGTTCTGAAACCCCTCAAAATTGACAAATTCTAAAGACTACCTTCACTGACCCTATCAACGATAGTTCGTCAAACTAAACGTCTCTTATCGCTTTATTCTTTCGAAAGTCATTCGTCCTTGTTTATTTTTATATAATGCTAGGTTATTTTATTTTAATTAATATTTTGTATATATTCTTCTTACTACATGTTGGGTTGTTCCGTGTCGTCGACAAATCGGCTAAAACTTAAATGTTTTTTAAGTTCTCACAGAACTTAAATGTTTTTTAAGTTCTCAACTGATCATTATTCAAAACTAAAATTGACTCGGATTGCGAAAGCTAGAACCCACATTGAGCGATTACCAAATTTAGGTGTGTTTCCTTGAACTAGAACCGAATCATATCGACAAAAAAAAAAAATTGAGCCCGAAACTACGTTTCCACAAACTAGACAATATCAAGTTCACGCATTGAGATGCATAATTTACAACCATAACTATTTGACAACATACAAATTCGGTTACGAGTGGATTCAGTTTGGACACGTATCTAAATTTACACATTTGTTGGACCAACTAATGTAACTATTTTTTTTATATATTGCACTCATCTCCATGCATAGTTCCAACAGGAATAATATCATTTTTATACTTTCTACTAAAACATATTAAAGTGAAAGTTGAAGCGATTTTTGTTAGTTTCAGGAAAAGATATCATGTTTCGAGAAATAGTCGACGATGCAATTTAAGTTCAATTCCATATTATTATTTATAAAATTTAGATATGTTATGGTTGAAATATTTTTCAAATAATCTAGATGCAAGTTTGTCTGAGTATGAATTTTTCCATTGAAGTCAGATACATTCTCACCAAAGTGACTCATATCAATTTTCTTTTCTTAAGTTCACCAATTAGGGTTGTCAATGGTATGGTTGGACCAATGGACTCTATTTCATTGACATAGTAAAATTGAGTTCTGGGTTGAAGCTTTGACAATTGGGAATGATTGAAAGTCAAAACAATCATACAATAACTCATCCTAGATCAGTCTCGGGCATTAGTTTTCCATTCTGAGTCAGTTTTAAGTTTGTCTAGTCCATATAAAGACCGACTCCAAATTAGAGTCGCAAATAATCCATATTTTGCATAATTAGAATGTTGATATGTGATCTAATTTTGAAGAATATAGACCAACTTCAAGTGGAGTAGGAAAATTGAAATTCTGAGCTGAGTGATTTTTGGGTTATCAATTGAACAATTCAGATCAGTTCTAGCTTTGACATATAATTTAAATTTGAAAATATTTCTACGACCGACTATTTGAAAAACCAATCAGCCTTTTAACTCAAAATTGAGTTGTGCCTAGTAATTTTGACAACCCTCAACGTAGTAAGCAGAGTATATACAAAAATACAAAGTAAAAACTAAAATAGGCTGCATATTATATAAAAGTAAATTGGCCAAGATCGACTTTGAAGAAAGAAGAAATATCAACCTTCTTATATGAGGATTTTGTAAATGTAATTCGAGTGGTGTAATAAAGATTTCTGAAATATGGGGTTTCTTTTAGGAATTTTCATCATCGATAGTGGATGTGAGAAAAGATTCCTCTATTTTCTTAGTAATCATTTTCTAGTTGTCTGAAGGTGAACTCTTACAAAATCATCGATAAGGTCTTGAGTACTAGAATGAAACAACATATAGACCACATCATTATATTGAACAAACAACATTTATTAGTGGTAGAAGGATACAAGATGCTTATATCATGGAATAATATATTATACATACATACCACAATAAGATTCCTACTCTCAAATTGGAATTCTAGAGTTTTTGCTAACGTATGATAATATATTCCAATCTTCTATTTAAAGGGGTATCATTTTTTGAACACACATATTGATTGGATTAAGGCGTATCATAACTGTAGTCACTCATATATCATTATAAACTGGTATCCATTTGGTTACTTCAAAAGTTTAAATGGAATATGACAGTGACACCCGTGATACACCTTGTCATTTGTAACTATTAGATTGTATTGGCATCTACGATGAGACTAGGAGTAACATATGATAATATATTCCAATCTTCTATTTAAAGGGGTATCATTTTTTGAACACACATATTGATTGGATTAAGGCGTATCATAATTCTAGTCACTCATATATCATTATAGACTGGTATCCATTTGGTTACTTCAAAAGTTTAATTGGAATATGACAATGACACCCGCGATACACCTTATTATTTGTAACTATTAGATTGTATTGGCATCAAAGATGAGACTTGGAGTAACGTATGATAATATATTTCAATATTCTATTTAAAAGGGTATCATTTTTTGAACACACATATTTATTGGATTAAGGCGTATCATAACTCTAGTCACTCATATATCATTATAAACTGGTATCCATTTGGTTACTTCAAAAGTTTAAATGGAATATGATAATGAAACCTACGATACGCCTTGTTATTTGTAACTATTAGATTGTATTTGTAAAGACCCTGACCTTCGTTTTGGGCTTATCCTGTTTGCTTTGCCTAAACCTTGTGTTTAGTTGCTTGCTAATCACCTCTTGTGGTGATTAGGTTTTGTTTGTGCTTTGTTGACTATTGGAGGTGCTACTTGCAAATGACCCAAGTTTTAGGGTTGATATGCAAGTTTGTCACCTTGAGAGATGTTTCTCTCTCTCCTTGCATCCTCTAGGGTTGAGAGGATGGGTTGGGCTTGTTTTTCGAGTAGCTTTGGGCTTTTTTTTTACCTTGTTGAGTCTTGTTTGGGCTTTTCCTTGTTTTGTTGGGCCTTGTATCGGGCAAGCTCTAGGTGTATCAGCCAAGCTTGGTGCCTTGTGTCAGCCATGTATATCGGCCAAGGAGGGTGCTGGTGGGTGTAATATTTTTCCATGATGGGCGAAACACACCCCACCACCTTGCATTGTTTGTGTCACCCCCTTATGGACACTTGGTGCTTGTTGCTTGCATGTGGCAAATGCTTTGGACATGTGGAAGTGGCGAGATGAGTAGGTGGCTTTGACTCATGGACAAGTGTCCCTAGGTTGGGCGACACCTTGCCTTAGTTTCCTCTTCACCCTCTTCTATATATGCCTCTCCTTTCTCTTGCTTAGGATCCCTTAAGTTCCTTAGTTTCTTCCCTTCTTCCTTGGTGGCTGATACATCTCCTTGGTGAGCTTGGTGGCCGATATACTTGGTAGAGCAAGCTTGGTGGCTGATCTTCTTGGAGTCTTCTTCTTCCTCTAGTGCTGGATGAACCTAGAGTGTGTCTTGCTTCTCTTCGTGTAGTGAGCATCTTGTTGGGTTATAGGGGAGACAGAGAAGGCAGCGGAAGTAAAAAAAATTCTTCTCCCAAACCCAGAATAAAGGAATCACGTCAACGTCTATATAATAGGAAGGATGGTTTGTAGAGACATACCTTATCCCTAGGCTTTCTCGACGATGCTACCTCACTGCTTGTGCGGTCTTCACCTCCAGTCTTGGATGGTGTCTGTGCAACTCCTGGTCTCACCGGGACAGTCAGGATTGACAACTGTCCTCCGAGTGGCAGAAGTCTTCCTCCTCTAAAGTAGTCCACACGGACCACCTGGAACTCCGATCACCTTGTCGTACAAGGCATCAGAAGGAGACACACCCTCCTATCGGCGTACTAGTCACCGACACACTCTCCTGCTAGAAGTCGCCTTTCTGTAGTTGTCTTTCCCTTACTGTGCCTCCCTTATCGGGTAGCACTTGCTCGAGCTCTCCTGGTTACCACAACCAGAGAGAACGACAACTTCACAGAGCAACTGGTGTTCTGAGTCATACTTTGATAAGACTACAATACCCCAATATATATAGGAGGGTCATGGGAGAGGTTTCTCTATCCCGGGCAATGCGGGATTAAAGCAAGAGTAGAAGGGTTCGAGATTTTCCACAAAACAACCAACTACGCCAGCTGAACTGATCGTTTCAAGCATGAACCGATCGGTTGGGGACCTGAGCCGATCGGTTCACACCTGAACCGATCAGTTGGGGTACATGAGTCGATCGGTTCGCTTCTGAAATAATCGGTTCACTGCCCTGGTCAGTTCCCTATTGACTTTTCCTCTTTTGTTTTCAATTGATCTACATACCAATCCTTGTTCCAATCAAATTGGACAAGTGAAATGAAGAGAAATTTCTGGCCAACCTAACTTTCCCAACTCGCTCGGTTGGACCAGTTGAGCCGATCGGTTCAACCCTTGAACCGGTTGGTTCATCCTGTCCTAAGCCGATCGGTTCATCACATTAGCCAATTGGTTGGGAGTGCAGACTGTACAAAATCAGTCAATTGTAGTTTCAATCAATCCGATACTTAATCAATCGGTCCAACACCTTGAACACTATGATATTGAGTTATCAATTTATTGAGTATTTAATTGAACTACTAAACTTGTTTAGTAATCAATCTAAACATCGTTTCTGGGAAAACTCCTCTTCCAGGTTAAATCCTTTGTGTGTGACCCTACAGGTCTATTTCATGTTGGTAGTGAAATTCCATGACTTCACAAGCAAAGAGCGGTGCCTAGTCGCACATCAGTGCTACCCAAGTGAAATAGTAAGTTGGAGAACAAATTTCAATCCTACAATCCGTAAATGGTGTTACAGTGAATGTATAATTCCTTTGTCACTAATATCCTGAATGAACTCAAGGCATGGTACAATTATCCTTTCAACGTTCATCCATTTCCTTGATCTCAGAGCAGACTGGGTGAGATGTGTGTGACATCAATATCACATATTGATTCACACATGCATGTGCATGCCTTTCTCAATCCTACCCATCAAGTGGCCATGGACATCAAACTCCCGTAGGAGGGACGAATCCCATATCTATCACTCACCCCTCATAAGCCCCATGTGTCAAAGTCACCCAATCATCACCTTTATAACAACCCATGTTTCAGGACTGCGTTTGATGAAGTCAAAGTGTACTCAACGACATGTGTAGAGTGTAGTGATTTCAGGTCGAAGAATCACACTCACCACCATCACCTTGAGAGCTTACTGTGACTACCAAATCATGGTTCCATGTGTCACTCTCATGGTGGGTCTATCTGGTACACATGTTCTCTAACAAGTACCTATCTGCTTGGTTTGATATCACTATATCATGACTAATGAGAGTTTATCATCAACCAACACACAATCTATTCTTTAGTGTTATTGATGTCTATGGTTATTTCCATAATAACAACTGACTAGGGACTAAATAAAAATGTATACTCTTAACATCCGTATGATCTCATCATTTAGGTCCTCAACCCAAAAGCATACGTCATCGAGTAAAACAATTCTTTAGACATCTATCATGTTACACTATCATCTCAGAAATAGTTAAAACATATAGATCGTGAATTGCCTTTATTATTATTCAAATCATTTACAAAGTATCCCATTACAATCATCACAAGACTTGCTCTATGGGCATACATACCAACAAACTCCCACTTGCACCTAGAGCCAGTCACCTAGGAACCTCAGTCCTTGTGACCTAGCATGACCATCATGCTTCTGCTGAGAAAGGGCCTTCGTCAGTGGATCAGCTATGTTGTCTTCAGTTGGTACTTTGCTAATCTTCACATCTCCTCGATGTACGATCTCTCGTATGAGATGGAAGCGTCACAGTATGTGCTTGGACCGATGATGTGATTTGGGCTCCTTAGCTTGAGCAATAGCTCTATTATTGTCACAATAAAGCTCAATTGCATCATAGCTAGTGGGAACTACACCAAGTTCAGTGATGAACTTTCTGATCCACACAACTTCTTTTGCTGCATGTGAAGAAGCAATATACTCGGCCACTGTAGTAGAATTAATCGGCAATTGTTTCTTGATTGGAACTCTTCCAGCTCACAACTCCATTATTTAGGCAAAATACAAATCCTAATTGCAATCTGTAATCATCTTTGTCAGTTTGGAAGCTTGCATCGGTGTAACTCTTTACTACCAGTTCTTCCTCGCCGCCATATACAAGCAACTGATCCTTAGTCCTTCGCAAGTACTTGAGGATGTTCATTATGGCTGTCCAGTGAGCATCCCCGGGATCTGACTGGTACCTGCTCATCATGCTGAGGGCATATGAGACATCTAGGCATGTGCACAACATAGCGTACATGATGGATGGCTGATGCATATGGGATCCCATTCATACGCTCCCTCTCTTCACAAAATTGGGGACATTGAGCTCTAGAGATGGTGACTCCATGTAGCATGGTGATGTTGCCACTCTTTGAGTTCTCCATGCTGAACTGCTTCAACACTTTTTCAATGTACGTGCTTTGACTTAGTCCGAGAAGCCTTTTAGATCCATCTCTATAGATCTTAATACCTAGAACATAGGATGCTTCTCCTAAGTTCTTCATTGAGAAAGTATTACCAAGCCAAGTCTTTACCTTCTCTAAGGCTGAGACATCATTCCCCATCAATAGTATGTCATCTACATACAATATAAGGAATGTGGTCATGCTCCCACTAACCTTCTTGTACACACAAGGTTCATCTTCATTTTGAATAAAGCCAAACACTTTGACTTCCTCATCAAATCGAAGATTCCAACTTTGAGATGCTTGCTTCAATTCATAGATTGACCTTTGTAGCTTACAGACTTTATTGGCATTCTTTAGATCTACAAAACCATCATGTTGTGTCATGTACACATCCTCATTTATATTCCCATTAAGGAATGCAGTTTTAATATCTATTTTCCAAATCTCATAGTCATAGTAAGCACAATAGCAAGCATGATCCTGATGGACTTAATCATGGCAACTAGAGAAAAAGTTTTGTCATAGTCAACACCTCGAACTTGTCAGAAACCCTTTGCAACCAATCTGCCTTTATAAGTTTGCACATTGCCATCCATGTCGGTCTTCTTCTTGACGAACAACTTGCACCCTATGGGTTTTACCCCTTCGGGTGGTTCCACCAAAGTCCATACTTTGTTGGAATACATGAATTCTATCTCAGATTTCATGGCCTCAAGCCATTTCTCAGAATCTGGTCCCTCCATTGCCTCTAGATAGGTAGTTGGATCATCATCTATGAACAACTCACCGCCTTCCTAAGTCACAAGGTATCCAAACCTCTCAGGTTCAAGGCGTGTCTTACTAGATCTATGAGGTCCTTGTATTACTTGAGGATACTGAGATTCCACAACACCTTGTGAATCTCTATGTTCCTCTTGTACATCTACTGGTTCAATGTTTTCTTGTTGGGATTGAATCTCTTCAAGCTCTATTTTCCTCCCATTATTTCCTCTGGAAATAAATTCCTTTTCTAGCAACACAACTATCCTAGCAACAAACACTTTGTTGTCAGTAGGGTGGTATAAATAATATCCCCTCGTTTCCTTGGGGTATCCATCAAAATAACATTTATCGGACTTGGGTCAAAGCTTATCAGGAAACATTTTCCTGACAAAAGCCTCACAACCCCAAATCTTAATAAAAGACAAATCGGGACGCTTCCTGTGCCATATCTCATATGGTGTCTTTTAAACCGATTTACATGGTACTCGGTTAAGTGTAAAGTGGCGGTTTCAAGAGCATAACCCCAGAAGGAAATCAGAAGATCAGTAAAACTCATCATTGATCGCACCATATCCAGTAAAGTGTGATTCCTTATCTCAAACACACAGTTATGATGTGGTGTTCCAGGCGGAGTCCATTGTGATACAATACCACAGGCTCGTAGAAGGTCCTCAAACTCTTGGCTTAAGTATTCTCCACCTCGATCAGATTGAAGTGCTTTAATACTTTTATTAAGTTGGTTTTGTACTTCATTCATGAAATCCTTGAACCTTTCAAGGGTTTCTGTCTTATGTTTCATCAGGTACACATAGCAATACCTACTGAAGTCATTAGTGAAGGTAATGAAGTACTGATACCCACCTCTGGCATTAGTCCAAAAAGGCCCACATACATTAGTATGTATGAGTCCTAATAGATCACTAGCTCTCTCACCTTTACTTAAAAAGGGAGTCTTTTTGATCTTGCCTAGAAAACAAGATTCACATGTCTCTATTGATTCATAATCAAAAGGATCTAGATAACCATCTTTATGGAGTCTAGAAATGCGCTTCTCATTTATGTGCCCTAGATGACAATGCCAAAGATACATTTTGTTTGAGTTGTTGAGTTTTTGCCTTTTGGTGTTTACGTTGTATACACTTGTCTCTAGATCTATCAAGTATAAACCATAAGACATTGGGGCACTGCCATAAAAGATGCCATCTTTTAAAATAGAACACTTTCCATTCTTAATAAGAAATTCAAAACCATCATTGTCTAAACAAGAAACAGAAATGATATTCCTATTTATGGCAGGTACATAATAGCAGTTCTTCAACTCTATTATTAGCCCACTTGGTAGAGTTAACTCATAGGTTCCTAAGGCACTGGCGGGAACCCTTTCCCCATTGGCAACACGTAGTTCAACCTCGCCTTTCCCCAAAGGCCTACTTCTCTTAAGATCCTTCACATTTGAAAAAAATGTGAGATCCACATCCGGTATCAAGTACCCATGACAAAGAAGTAGTAAAGTTAATCTCTATCATATATACACCAGAAGTAGAGATCTCTATCTCTCTCTTCTTCTTCCATCATTCCTTCCATCCTCTCCATGTTTTGAGCGCAGAAGATTCTAACATTGGTTCAGTGAGAGAACCCTTCTCTCCCTCACCTTTGTCCTTAGACTTTGTTCCATTGATCTCCATTAATGAACTATCCTTCTTCTTAAGCAAACATAGAGTGGATTCAAAGGCTACCGGTATATCTGGATTGTGCAAAACACTTCTCACAATCCCCAACCAGTTATGGATTTTATTCTCAATTAATTTGCTCATTTTAAAAGATGATTCTTTTGCCATTCTACAAGAGAAAATTACATTTGTCAAAACTCCTTTTGATTTGATTTGATTTGAATAAAATTTGACAGTAGTTAATTAGGACTTTAATTAAACTCCCACTATTTTGATTCAAATTGACATCCCTCACCATCAATTTAGAAGATTGCAGCGTACAGTCTCCTAGTGGGTCAAGATCCTGAAATCCTCTGAGTCATGGACCAGCTAGGGCTGTCACCCACAACTTAGATCTTCCAGGTAGGCAACTTTTGCCAATTGCATCGTATGCAACTCTTGAAAGATGTCATATTCAACTCCTTGCCATGATCACCAACATGCCTCAAGATGCTAGATCCTATCTAGGTCACCTTGTTAAGTCTGACCCAAAGCCAACACGATGAATATGCACCCTACTAGGGCAGACCCACATATCAATCCTTCACACTTCCATGAGATCGATGGTGCACCACACTAGGGCGTGCCCACACTTGGCCTATCAAGCTTTTCATGTGTGTCGCATTTGGAAGGCATCTAAAACTTTAATATTTAATGAGGGATTTTATTTTATAGGTACATATACATATCCAATCACCACAATATATAGTACATATCATATACATGCTATATCCCACAGAAAACATGTGAAATGATAAAAGCAATGATTATGGCCATCCTAATGTGATTCCTCGAGCCAAGAGGAATCACGGTCATCTAGGTCCACATCACATGCAACCTGTACATGATGAACTCTGTGCTTTGCCTTTCTGGGTTTGATCAACTCATCTCCATGATTGATCAACTCGCCATCAGTCCGGTCAGTTGGGTGCCACCAGCCGATCGACTAGTGCCTCCAGCCAATCAGTTCACTGGTTGTCGTGCATCTCCTCAGGTCGCCACCCACTCATCTCGCTCCTTGAACCGTTCGTCTAGAGCGCCAACCGATCGGTTCATGCCTTGAACCGATCGTCTCTGTCATTGTTAGGTTGTCCACCGATCTTTGACATAACAAGAAATAAAAGTTCCATTTTTAATTGGGAAACCCCGAGTTACATTCGGGGGGAGCAAAGGTAGGAAAGAAATTTCGAGTTATCTCAAGTTACATCAGGAAAAGGAGGTAGGGAATCGGTGTGCAGACCAAGATGCAAGCAACCACATTCAACCAAGCACACATACATAGGGTTTATTGGCCATAACCATGCTATACATCCACCACAAAACTCGTTTAAGCATGATGTGTATTGAGTGCATTCATATTACATTTCATATAAGTATTTTGGGATTTGTGGATTTAGGATTGGAGATGCATAAAGCCAATTTTATTCGCATCGTATACTATAAATAAAGGCAACAAACCAAAATCGATCACATCGATAATTCTAAAGTACAGAGCAGTTGATGTGGCTCTGATACCACAGTTGGGTTATAGGGGAGACAAAGAAGGCAGCGGAAACAAAAAAAATTTCTTCTCCCAAAGCCAGCATAAAGGAATCACGTCAACGTCTATACAATAGGAAGGGTGGTTTGTAGAGACATACCTTGTCCCAAGGCTTACTCAACGACATTACCTCACGGCTTGCGTGGTATTCACCTCCAGTCTTGGATGGTGTTTGTGTAGCTCCTGGTCTCACCGAGACTGTCGGGATTGACAACTGTCCTCCGAGCGGCAGAAGTCTACCGCCTCTAAAGTAGTCCACATGGACCACCTGGAACTCCGAGCACCTTGTCGCATAAGGCACCGGAAAGAGTCACACCCTCCTATCGGCGTACTAGTCACCGACACACTCTCCTGCCACCAGTCGCTTTTCTACAGTTGTCTTTCCCTTGCTGTGCCTCCCTTATCGGGTAGCACTTGCTCGGGCTCTCCTGCTTACCACAACTAGAGAGAACGACAACTTCACAGAGCAACTGGTGTTCTGAGTTGTACTTTGAGAAGCCCCTAATACCCCTATATATATAGGAGGGTCATGGGACATGGTTCTCTACCCCGGGCAATGCGGGATTAAAGAAGGAGTAGATGGGTTCGAGATTTTCCACAAAACAACTAACTGCGCTAGCTGGACCGATCGTTTCAAGCATGAACTGATCGGTTGGGGACCTGAGCCAATCGGTTCACACTAGAACCGATCGGTTGGGGCACATGAGCCGACCGGTTCAATTATGAAATGATCGGTTCACTGCCCTGGTCAGTTCTCGATTGACTTTTCCTCTTTTGTTTCGAATTGATCTAAATACCAATCCTTATTCCAATCAAATTGGACAAGTGAAATGATGAGAAATTTCTTGCCAACATGACTTTCCTAACTCGCTTGGTTGGACCAGTTGAGCCGATCAGTTCAACATGTCCTAAGACGATTAGTTCATCACATGAGCCGATCCGTTGGGAGTGCAGACTGTGCAAAATCAATCAATTGTAGTTTCAATCAATCTGATACTCTAATCAATCAGTACAACACCTTGAACACTATGATATTGAATTATCAATTGATTGGGTGTTTAATTGAACTACTAAACTCCTTTAGTAATCAATCTAAACATCATTTGTGGACAAACTCCACTTCTAGGTTAAAACCTTTGTGTGTGACCCTACAGGTCCATTTCACATTAGTAGTGAAAGTCCATGACTTCACAATCAAAGAGCGGTGCCTAGTCACACATCAGTGCTACCCAAGTGAAACACAAAGTTGGAGAAAAACTTTCAATCCTACAATCCATGTGTGGTGTTATAGTGAATGTATAATTCCTTTGTCACTAATGTCCTGAATGAACTCAAGGCATGGTACAATCATCCTTTGAACATTCATCCATTTCCTTGATCTCAGAGCAGACTCGGTGAGATGTCTGTGACATCAATATCACATATTCATTCACACATGCATGCGTATGCCTTTCTCAATCCTACTCATCAAGTGGCCATGGACATCAAACTCCCTTAGGAGGGACATGTTGGGTTTTAGAGGAGACAGAGAAGGCAGCAGAAACAAAAAAAAATTCTCCCCCAACCCATACCGAGGAAACGCGTCAACTTCTATATAATAGGAAAGTATGGTTTGTGGAATCATACCTTGTCCCGAGGCTTGCTCGGCGACAATACCTCGCGCAATGCACGGTCTTCAACTCCGGACTTCGACGGTGTCTGTACAGCTCCTGGTCGCACCGGGACTGACAACTCCTACTCGAACCGGACTGTCGGATGACAGTTGTCCTCCTAAGCGGCAGTCTCCTCCCGCCTCTGTAGTAGTCCACACGGACCACCTGGAACTCCACTCTCTTTGTCCCACAAGGAAGTGGAAGGAGTCGCACCCTCCTGTTGACGTACTAGTTGCCAACACGCTCTCCTGCCTCCTGTTTCAACTACAGTTGTCCTTCCCTTGCTGCACCTCCCTTTTGCGGGAAGCACTTGCTCGGGCTCTCTCACGGTTACCAAAACCAGAGAGAATGACAACTTGCAGAGCAACTGGTTGCACTGAGCTGTACTTTGAGAAGCCCCCAATACCCCTATATATATAGGAGAGTCATGGGACATGGTTCTCCATCCCGGGCAATGCGGGACTAAAGCAGGAGTAGAAGGGTTCGATAATTTTCCACAAAAAGCAACCGGTTCACAACTTGAAATGATCGGTTCACAACTGAACCGATCGGTTCGGCCATTGAGCCGATCGGTTGGACCTGAGCCGATCATTTGGGGCACCCCAACCGATCGGTTGGTGCCCTGAACCGATCGGTTCACGGTCCTAATCCGGCTCAAAAAAGACTTTCCTTGTTTCGTTCTCGATTGGTATCGCATACCAATGTTATTCCCAATCGAATTGGGCAATTTGAAACCAAAGGAAAATTCTTGCCGACATGACTTTCCCAACTGGTCAGTTCCACCAGTTGAGCCGATCGGTTCAACCCTTGAACCGGTCGTTTCAACCTGGGCATGAGCCGATCGGCCTGGACACTCCAGCCGACCAGTTCAGCAACCTCAGCCGACCGGTTCATCACATGAACCGATCGGTTGGGAGCACAGGTTGGGCAAAATCAGTCAATTGCGATTTCAATCAATCCGATACTCCAATCAATGCGTCCAACATCTTGAACCATACGATATTGAGCTATCGACTGATTGAGTGTTTAATTGAACTACTAAACTCCTTTAGTAATCAATCTAAACATTGCTTTGTGGACAAAAATATCTCTTCCAGGTTAAATCCTATGTGTGTGACCCTGCAAGTCCATTTCACGTTGGCAGTGAAAGTCCATAACACTTATGACTTCACAAGCAAAGAGCGGTGCCTAGTCACACATCAGTGCTACCCAAGTGAAAGTAGAAAGTTGGAGAACAACTTTCATCCTACAATCCGTGAATGGTGTTACATCGGATGTATAATTCCTTTGTCACTGATATCCCGAATGAACTCAAGGCATGGAACAGTCATCCTGTCAACGTTCATTCACTTCCTTGATCTTAGAGTAGACTGGAAGAGATATGTATGACATCAGTATCATATATTGATTCACACATGCGTGCACGCCTTTCTCAATCCTACTCATCAAGTGGCCATGGATATCAAACTCCTTCAGGAGGGACAAATCCCATATCTATCACTCACCCCTCAAAAGCCCCATGTGTCAAAGCCACCCAATCATCACCTTTATAACAACCCATGTTTCAGGACTGCATTTGATGATGTCAAAGTGTGCCCAACGACATGTGTTGAGTGTAGTGATTTCAGGTCTAAGAATCACACTCACCACCATCACTGTGAGTACTGACTGTGACTACCATCTCATGGTTCCATGTGTCAAACTCACGGTGGGTCTGTCTGGTACACTTGTTCTCTAACAAGTACCTATGTGTTTGGTTTGATATCTCTATATCATGACTAATGAGATTCTGTCATCAACCAACACCACAATCTAGTCTTGTGTGTCATTGTTGTCTATCTACCTTCCACAATGACATCCGACTAGGGACATAACAAGAATGTACAAACTCTTAGCATCCGTATGATCTCATCGTTCAGGTCCTTAACCTGAAAGCATACGTCGTTGAGTTCTGTCATTCTTTAGACATTCAATCTGTTCTATCACTATCTCATATGACTGAACCAGAATGAATTGGAAGCTCACCTTTGATGTTTATCAAATCAATCTTAATGTATCCCACCAATCATCCCATGATTGGCTCTCAGGGCATACATACCAACAGACTCCCACTTGCACTGCGAGCCAATCACCCATGAATCATATTCATAGTGATCTTCAAACATGTCCCACATGTTACTGTGCTCTAGTGCCAACATAGTGAGTAATGGCAACACCTTGCCAAAGTCTGTACAAATTGCATGTCTCTCATCTCTTCGCTGTACGTCATACGTATGAGATGGAGTTGCCGTAATATGCGATCTACTATTCCATTGCTAACCTTTAGCCACATTGCATGATCAAGGATTCCAGACTTGTCATCAATGAGTGGAATATAAGTTCATCTCATGAACTTTCAGATCCATATAGTATCCACATAGATACTCGACATTTCCCTTTTTCAAATGGCTTTATTGGAACACTTCCAATTATCAACAAACATTCTCTTTTATACATCTTATGTATATTTTGCGATTAATTTTCTATCCTTTCGGAAGTTCGCATCAATGTAACTCTTTACATCGAACTCTTCCTTATCTCCATAGAACTAGTACTTCACAAGAACTTATCAAGTTCTCATGGTATTCCAGTAACCCTTACTGGAAGTAGACAGACATCCACTCGTCATGTCCTACATACGAGTTATCAGGATGAGCACATCATATTGCCATGTCCTACATACAAGATGATGAATGCATTTTATTCTTGCCATGTCATACATGCAAGATAATGGGATGATTACATACATGATAGATCCATATCTATTCTTAGTGTTCCCATTCTTCATAAGAATTGGACACTTGGCCTTGGGATACTAATTCCATGTAACATGGACAAGTTTTCTCCCACTGAATCTGTGCATACTGAACACTTCAGTACAGATTGCCAATGTATGCTCTCTTTTTCCAGGTCAAGAGATTTTCGAGAACTATCTCTATAGATCTCTATTCCTATCCCATAGGAAACATCTCTATCTTCCTTAAAGATAATTTCCACTTTTGGATTTCCATTCTAGAACAATTCCATTTCACATCAATATGTGGAATGTGAATACGCTCCCACTAAATCACAGATCCCTTCTTTATCTTTGACATATCAGTCAAACCCTTTGACTATATCATCAAAGTAAAGATCCAATTTTGAGTTGCTTGTACTCAATCAATCACATTGATTAGTCCATTGTAACTTATAGACTTCATTTGCATTAGTGGATTCATAAACCTTATGGGATGTGTCACGTACACGTCCTGGTTTTATTCCTCATAGGAATGCGGTTTTAGTGTCCATATGCCAAATGTCTTAGTCATTAAGTTGCAATCAACAAGCATCATCCTTTTCAAAATGTTATCCATGTGTCTTAACACTTAAGACTCATTTGCACTTATGGATATGATCCAATGAGTGCTACCATCAAGGTCATACCTTATGGTTCACATGGAAGTCATTTAGGATGTAATGGTTTTAAACCATAACTCAAGATTCGGTTCCTCATATTCATCTTGATAGTTGACTCATCACATGAACAATTCATCACATAGATAATTGAGGTGTATCTGTTAAAGATATAAGAACTCACAACCCTTGTGATTCTTAATTTCTTTTATTAGTGTGGGGTATTCATTTATTAAGAAGAATTCAATTATTTGATAATCATTCTCTAACTCCTTAGAGTATGATTCCTTCTTGATTCAGACATCACCATGCCTTAATCATGAGTTCACTATGATACACTATCATAATCACTCATAAGGATCTCAAACATTTGGTCCAAGTATTTCATTCATTGATCTCATCAAGAATTAATACTTTACCAAATTTGTACTTCATTTATGATAATCTTGAACATTTCAAGATATTCATATTGGTGTTTCTCTAAACTCCATTTGAAGTATTAGCATTTATTCCAATAGGTATGTAAATACATCACATGTATTATACCTAATAGGATAATCACTCTCCCACTACATTAGTGAAGATTGATTAATCATGTCCAAGATATTCATGTCTCTTACTGGTTCTATAACCAAAAGAGTCTAGATTTATCCATCACATGGAAACTAGAAATGAATTTCTCATGATTAATGCTAATTAAATTGTTTGAGTTATCTATAACTTTTAGGTATCATCTTATCTTATGTATATCAAATATCACAAGATAAATAAGGCATTGCCACAAAGATCACATCTTTATAAATTGAAACATCTCTTTATTAATTGCCATTATTGTCATACAATATGCAAAAATAAAGTGTTTCTATCTATTGGCAAATATGAAATAGCAGTTCATAACTGTATTACATGCCTTATTGGCTGAAAATAAAATAAAGTATTCCTATCTATAAAGGCAACACTTGCCCCAAGTAAGAATGCTTTACACTTTACATCTTGATATCATATATCTCAAAAAGTGTTACAAGTTTATTTACATGACACCTTCAAGTAGAGGCTTCAGTCGCCTCCTTCTTCTTTTGTTCTTCCAGGTAGAGAGGACAATTCCTTTTCCAATGTCCTGGCTTTTGACAATGGTGGCAATTTCCTTTCTTTGTCACACCTTCCTTGGCTTTGAGAGCTGAAGATGGCTTGGACTCCTGGCTAGCTTCAGAACCTTTCTTAGCTTTGCCCTTGCCCTTGCGCTTGGACTTGCCTTTCTTGCTCGTGATCACCATCACAGACTTAGGCTTGTCCTTCTTCATCTGTAACTCGGCTGTCCTCAACATGCCCAACAACTTTGATAGTGGCCTATCAAAGTTGTTCATGTTTTAGTTCATCACAAACTGACAGTAAGATTCTGGCAACGATTGCAGTATCACGTCAGTAGCCAACTCTTGGCTCAGTGGAAATCCCAGTCTCTGCAGGTTCTCCACATACCCAATCATCTTGAGTGTGTGAGGACCAACTGGATCTCCTTCTGTCATGACGCACTTGAACAGCGCCCTAGAAACATTGTACCTCTCTTGCCGTGCCTGATCTTCATACATGTTCCTGAGATGCAGAATCATCTCTATGACACCCATGTTCTCATGTTGCCTCTGCAACTCATGGTTCATTGAACATAGCATCAAGCACTTTGCATCAATGGCATCATCAGAATGCTTCTTGTAAGCATCCCTTTCTGCCTTTGGTGCATTAGGAGCGGGTTCCTATGGAATTGGAGTATCCAGGACATAGAGCTTGCGCTCTTGAGTGAGAACAATTCTCAATGTCCGATACCAGTCGTGGAAGTTTGTCCCATTTAACTTGTCCTTGTCAAGGACCGATCGCAAAGAAAAGTTGTTGTTGTTTGTTGCCATTTGAACTACAAAAGGAAAATATGCAATTTTAGTCCAAAACTCATTTTTGACTTATTTAATTGATTTGAAAATTTGACGATATAATTAGGCCTTTAATTAATTATCGTTCCCACTATTTTACTTCAAATTGATAGCCCTCACCATCAATTCGGAAGATTGCAGCGTACAACCTTCTAGTGGGCAAGATCCTGAAATCCTCTAAGTCATGGACCAGCTTGGGCTGTCACCCACAACATAGATCTCTCAGGTAGGCAACTTTTGCCAATTGCATCATATGAAACTCTTGATAAGATGTCATCTACAACTCCTTGCAATGATCATCTCCATGCCTCAAGGTGCTAGATCCTATCTAGGTCACCTTGTTAAGTCCGACCCAAAGCAAACACGATGAACATGCACCCTGCTTGGGCAGACCCACACATTCATCCTTCACGCTTCCACGAGATAGACGGTGCACCACGCTTGGGTGTGCCCATACTTGGTCGATCAAGCTTTTCACGTGTGTCGCATTTGGAAGGCATCTAAAACTTAATATTTAATGAGGGATTTGGTTTTATATACATATACATATCCAATCACCACAATACATAGTACGTATCATATACATGCTATATCCCATAGAAAACATGCACAAACGATAAAAAGTGATGATTATGGCCATCCTAATGTGATTCCTCGAGCCAAGAGGAATCACGGTCATCTAGGTCTACATCACATGCAACCTTTACAAGATGAACTCTGTGCCTTGCCATCCGAGTAGATCAACTCATCACATGAATGATCTGTACTCTCCAGCCGGTCGTCTGGGTGCCACCAGCCGATTGGTTGGCTCCTCCAACTGATCAGTTCGCCTGATCGTCGTGCATCTCGTCATGTCCGCCACCCGCTCGTCTCGCTCCTCGAACTGGTCATCAACCGATCGGTTCACTCCTTGAACCGACCGTATGGAAGGTCGTCTTGATGTCCGCCGGTATTTGACATAACAGGAAATAAAATCTATCCTATTTATTACATTGCTTTAAAAGGAAACCCCGAGTTACACTCGGGGGGAGCAAAGGTAGGAAAGAATCTCGAATTATTTCGAGTTACATCAGGAATAAGAGAGGGAAGATCGGTGCGCAGACCGAGATGCAAGCAACCACAAACAACCACACACAGATAGGGGTTTATAGGCCATAATCATGCTACACACATCCACCACAAAACTCGTTTAAGGGCGACGCGTATCGAGTGCATTAATAATACATATCATATATGTAATTAGGGATTTGTGGATTTAGGATTGGACATGCATAAAGCCGATATTATTCGCATCGTATGCAATAAATAAAGGCGACAAACCAAAATCGATCATATCGATATTCCTAAAATATAGAACAACTGACGTGGCTCTGATACCACTGTTGGGTTTTAGGGGAGACAGAGAAGGCAGCGGAAACAAAAAAAAAATCTCCCCCAACCCATACCGAGGAAACGCGTCAACTTCTATATAATAGGAAAGGATGGTTTGTGGAATCATACCTTGTCCCGAGGATTGCTCGGCGACAATACCTCGCGCAATGCGCGGTCTTCAACTCCGGACTTCGACGGTGTCTGTGCAGCTCCTGGTCACACCGGGACTGACAACTCCTACTCGAACCGGACGGTCGGATGACAGTTGTCCTCCTAAGCAGCAGTCTCCTCCCGCCTCTGTAGTAGTCCACACGGACCACCTGGAACTCCACTCTCCTTGTCCCACAAGGAAGTGGAAGGAGTCGCACCCTCCTGTTGATGTACTAGTCGCCAACACGCTCTCCTGCCTCCTGTTGCAACTGCAGTTGTCCTTCCCTTGCTGCACCTCCCTTTTGCGGGAAGCACTTGCTCGGGCTCTCTCACGGTTACCAAAACCAGAGAGAACGACAACTTGCAGAGCAACTGGTTGCACTGAGCTGTACTTTGAGAAGCCCCCAATACCCCTATATATATAGGAGAGTCATGGGACAGGGTTCTCCATCCCGGGCAATGCGGGACTAAAGCAGGAGTAGAAGGGTTCGAGAATTTTCCACAAAAAGCAACCGGTTCGCAACTTGAAATGATCGGTTCACAACTGAACTGATCGGTTCGGCCATTGAGTCGATCGGTTGGACCTGAGCCGATCGTTTGGGGCACTCCAACCGATCGGTTGGTGCCCTGAACCGATCGGTTCACGGTCCTAATCCGGCTCAAAAAAGACTTTCCTTGTTTCGTTCTCAATTGGTATCGCATACCAATGTTATTCCCAATCGAATTGGGCAATTTGAAACCAAAGGAAAATTCTTGCCGACATGACTTTCCCAACTGGTCAGTTGCACCAGTTGAGCCGATTGGTTCAACCCTCGAACCGGTCGTTTCAACCTGGGCATGAGCCGATCGGCCTGGACACTCCAGCCGACCGGTTCAGCAACCTCAGCCGACCGGTTCATCACATGAACCGATCGGTTGGGAGCACAGGTTGGGCAAAATCAGTCAATTGCGATTTCAATCAATCCGATACTCCAATCAATGCGTCCAACATCTTGAACCATACGATATTGAGCTATCGACTGATTGAGTGTTTAATTGAACTACTAAACTCCTTTAGTAATCAATCTAAACATTGCTTTGTGGACAAAACTCCTCTTCCAGGTTAAATCCTATGTGTGTGACCCTGCAGGTCCATTTCACGTTGGCAGTGAAAGTCCATAACACTTATGACTTCACAAGCAAAGAGCAGTGCCTAGTCACACATCAGTGCTACCCAAGTGAAAGTAGAAAGTTGGAGAACAACTTTCATCCTACAATCCGTGAATGGTGTTACAACGAATGTATAATTCCTTTGTCACTGATATCCCGAATGAACTCGAGGCATGGAACAGTCATCCTGTCAACGTTCATTCACTTCCTTGATCTCAGAGTAGACTGGAAGAGATATGTATGACATCAGTATCATATATTGATTCACACATGCGTGCACGCCTTTCTCAATCCTACTCATCAAGTGGCCATGGATATCAAACTCCCTCAGGAGGGACAAATCCCATATCTATCACTCACCCCTCAAAAGCCCCATGTGTCAAAGCCACCCAATCATCACCTTTATAACAACCCATGTTTCAGGACTGCATTTGATGATGTCAAAGTGTGCCCAACGACATGTGTTGAGTGTAGTGATTTCAGGTCTAAGAATCACACTCACCACCATCACTGTGAGTACTGACTGTGACTACCATCTCATGGTTCCATGTGTCAAACTCACGGTGGGTCTGTCCGGTACACTTGTTCTCTAACAAGTACCTATGTGTTTGGTTTGATATCTCTATATCATGACTAATGAGATTCTGTCATCAACCAACACCACAATCTAGTCTTGTGTGTCATTGTTGTCTATCTACCTTCCACAATGACATCCGACTAGGGACATAACAAGAATGTACAAACTCTTAGCATCTGTATGATCTCATCGTTCAGGTCCTTAACCTGAAAGCATACGTCGTTGAGTTCTGTCATTCTTTAGACATTCAATCTGTTCTATCACTATCTCATATGACTGAACCAGAATGAATTGGAAGCTCGCCTTTGATGTTTATCAAATCAATCTTAATGTATCCCACCAATCATCCCATGATTGGCTCTCAGGGCATACATACCAACAGGACAAATCCCATATCTATCACTCACCCCTCAAAAGCCCCATGTGTCAAAGTCACCCAATCATCACCTTTATAACAAGCCATGTTTCAGGATTGCGTTTGATGATGTCAAAGTGTACCCAACGACGTGTGTTGAGTGTAGTGATTTTAGGTCGAAGAATCACACTCACCATCATCACCTTGAGAACTGACTGTGACTACCAAATCATGGTTCCATGTATCACTCTCACGGTGGGTCTGTCCGGTACACATGTTCTCTAACAAGTACTTATGTGCTTGGTTTGATATCACTATATCATGACTAATGAGATTTCGCCATCAACCAACATACAATCTAGTCTTTAGTGTTATTGATGTCTATGGTTATTTCCACAATAACAATCGACTAGGGACTAAATAAGAATGTATACTCTTAGCATCCGTATGATCTCGTCGTTTAGGTCCTCAACCCAAAAGCATACGTCATCGAGTAAAACAATTCTTTAGACATCTATCATGTTACACTATCATCTCAGAAACAGTTAAAACATATACATCGGAAATTGACTTTATTATTATTCAAATCATTTACAAAGTATCCCATTACAATAATCACATGACTTGCTCTATGGGCATACATACCAACACATGTCCCCTTTGTTCCTTAGCACCTTCCTCTCCTTCTTGCTTGTTCTTCTGACATGGTGATTATAAGCTTTGCTTTTCTTCTTGAGGTGGCCGAAGGTGGTGTTTGGAGCTTGGAAGCTTGGTGCTAGGAGCTTGGAGCTTGCTTAAGGTGGGTTACATAACTCCTAACCCTAGCTATATGGATTCCTTTTCTTGTTGCATGTTTATGTTTCATCTTGACCGGCCATGCATCTTGTTAGATATGTTTCTTGCCCTAGTATGTATCCTTTTATGTTGTTATATATATAGTGGATATGTTGTTGATGTGTTCTTCGACCTTGTGGCCGAACCTTGAGTTTAGGGTTTCTTGGGAAAAACCCGTTTCTCTCCCATTGGTTTTGAGAAGTGAGTTTGAGCTCTAGTGGTGTAGGAAAAAACCCTCTCACTTGGTTGTTGAGAGGCGAGTCTATGCTCTAGTTGCTTGGGAAATACCCTTCTCTCACCTTTGAGAGGTGAGCCTTGGTTGGACGTTGAGCTAGTGGAGGTTGGGATCTTGACCGACGTGGGGATGATCCACCATGTTGCCTAAGATGTGATGGAGGTTGTGTAAAACCCCTCTCTCTTAGTTGTTGAGAGGTGAGCCAACTCTCTTGATCTATTAGGGTTTGATGATGGTGATCTTGAGGTTGGTGATTGACAAACCAATATGGACCTTGTGCTTTGCAAGATACCCCTCTTCTAGGGTTTTGGCTTGGACGATATGATAAGTTGAGTTATGTTGGCTTTATTGCCCACGATGACCCCTTAACCTTGCTAGTGTCCTTGGGCGATATGCCTTGACCGAGATGTACCTTTTCCTTAGTTGGTGTTGTGCCTTTGGCCGACATGGTGCTTATTAGATACCAATGTTTTGCACCTTGGGTGACATAGGCTAGTTTTTTTGTTGCCCGATATGATGCTTGGGTAGTGAAACCCTAGTAGGTGCCTTAGTGGTGACCGAGATGTAGTGCCTAACCTAGTTGGATGATAGGCCACCTTATGGTGCCTTGGTGTCGTTTGTTGTAGCAAGCTTGTTGGGCGACACAATGTTGAGCTTGGGCGCCATGGCCTTGGCTGTTATGGCTTTGGCCGATATGGTGAAGAAGGCTACCCGATATGAACCCTAACCATAATGGGCGATAGGGTCTTGGCCGTTAGGGCTAGTTGTGTTGCTCGACACACCCTTGCTCCTTGGTTGCATGGTATGAGCTACATGATATCACCCCTGGTTCCTTGGCTGCACGATACACAGCTTCTGGACCAGTTGCACGATACACATCATCTTTGTTTTCTCGATATCCCTTATGCATGGATGCACCCCATCGTTGACCGATATGTGTGGCTAAGTGCCCTAGCTGATAGGCTTTTAGTGAGGGATGTTACCTTGCCTGATATCCCTTTTAGGTGAGGGATGCATTGCCCGCCACACCTATAGTGAGGGTAGGTGTTATCTTTGGTAAGGGTTTCACCTAGCTCGGAAACCTTAGTTTTGGTGAGTCGTTATCTTGTAACCGCACCTTTGTAGATGATGAGTTATGAATGATAGGTTGTAACCAATGACATGTTCGATACTTAAAGATGATGCTACATAAGATGATAAGACACATGGTTATGTTTATAAGATAAGGGCATAGTGGATGCTCATGGTTTGAAAACAATAATGTAATTAATACAACTTTGTGCTTCATGTATCTATGATCATGGATGTTGTTCCAATCATGTACCTTCAACCCTAATAGCAAGATAATCATAAAGATCTATGTTTGGTGATTCAATTATCTCTCTTAATATGCATACTAACCATGCAGGTGAATCAAGTGAATTCATAGCTAGGTAAGAGCTACGAGGTGTATGTGTTCTGTATAACACTCAATGATGATAATCCTTGTTGATAAGATAACATGTACCACTAGTATGATGTGAAAGGTCGGTTGACCTGATGAAGGCTGAGTGCCTAGTTGAGGTGTTATCCTCTGATGTTGAGATAAGGGATTGCTATCCCATGGTGATAATGTAAGCCTTGAGAGGCAGTGACATTCTGTGATGAGGGATTGAGATCCCATGATAATAAGGCAACTCAATGCTTTTTATGTTTTACAACTTGGTTGCCTCAACAATCCACTTAAAATATACTAATTAATTATAGTGGAACATATCATGTAGTTTGCCCTGGCCATAGATCCATCATCATCAGTAGTTGGTGATGGTGAAATGAGTTCTCCTGCGGGTTAACTTGGAAGCGCATATTGTTGAATATGTGTGGTTTCTCCTAGCCAAAAATAGGAGGATTAGAGTGCAACTTCAGTTGTAGACTCCAGAGCACGGTTTCAGGCCCGTGGCTCAATATGAAAGAGCATGGTGAATAGGCCCATGGCTCATGATGTGTGATAAGAGCATGGTGAACAGGACCATAGCTTAATGATTATGGAGCATGGTGAACATGCCCGTGGATCGGTTTCACTAGCACCAATACCTGTACCAAGGTGGGCTAGGCAGAGGGTAGACTGACCCTGTGGCTACGACCACCTAAGCAGGAGATTGCGGTCCTGCTTGATTAGCACTCATGCACTGACCACGAGGCGGTGAGGTCATGGAGTCTGGCTCTTCCATTGACCTTGTATGGCATCGACTTGGGCTTTGCAGTTGATGGTTGGATTTGAGCGGTACGACTCACTTCCTCAGGGCATGATAATATGTAATCCAGCTGAATAGTATATTCTGCTGAGGGCAAAAATGCAGAACATTGATTGGGGCCGTGCTTGTGTAGTTGATCTAGTTATACCTTACAGTTATTTGTACGTTCCTTATGTTTTGTGACAAGTTCTTATAAAGCTTATCTTGTCAATCATGTTCCATAAGAATATCTGGATATATGCCTCCTGGATACCCTGGTAAGCTTATTAATAAAATAATTCCTACTCGGTATGTTGCTCATATTATCTGCTTTATCTGTTGTAACTTTTCTGAAGTTTTATAGTTTCGGCGGGGAGTTATGTTTCTCGTTGGGATTATGTGTCTCACCCCGTTGGTTTACAACCTTTTTAGGTGATCGTGCTAGACGTGGTGGTGGTCAGGAGGTTGCAGCCGAGCACAAAGAAGAGTAGTAGAAGGAAAGAGATGGATATGCCATTGTTTGGTGGTTTTGTAGCAGAGTCCTAGAGTCATCCTTGTACTCTCAGGTCCTCAAAGGTGTTTTGACGATGTTTTACAATGAATAGCTGATGTAGCTTGTATATCCTGTTGTAGGCCTGATGTGGCCTGTTATGTACATAAACAAGTGGTGAACTCCTGTTCTGACAGGACAACTGGTTCCTATAGGCAATGGACAAATATCAAGGCTTGTAAATATTTATATGACATGTTTCCTTGCAGGATGAGGATCTGAATGTAATGTTCTCTTTTATCTATTTTCCACAATCGGTTTTAATTAGCCTGTGTTTTCGGTAATATGTGGTTTATGGTGTTTCCGCACATTTTCACGTGGCATCTCGTTGTCTGTGTGATGGCGGGATGTCGCAACAAGTTTTTGGTATCAGAGCCCTAGGTTCACTGAGTCTATAGGGATCTAGGACTAGGCTTGTGTCTGTTCTTATGAGATTTCCAGATTTTCTTACAATAACCTTCTACCCTCAGTAGAAGATAAAGCTTAAAGATGTATGGAAACCATGAAGAACATGTTGTCGAGAGCAGTGATGCTGCATCAGTTGATGGAGTAAGAGTGCAGGCACATTAAGATCAGGTGCCTAAGGTCCCCCAACTTGACCTAGACATTCTTGAAAACCCTGCCTATCAGCAGCTTATGGGGTAGTTAATGGCTACGATGAATCTAATTGTGGAAAGATTTCCAGTGCCTCCGCTGAGAGCACATGCTCCCCATGGTGAAACATCGGGTATTGGGAAGACCTTCGAGTGGCTTCGCCGATTCGGAGCTTCAGATTATGCTGGAACGGTTGATCCAGCGGATGTAGATCTGTGGTTGACAGGTTTAGAAAAGGCCTTCTGGATCCTCGACATCCCCAAAGCAGACAAATTTAAGCACTCTATCTACCTTCTGAAGGGTAGTGCTAGCCATTGGTGGGCCATTAAGGAGGAGAAGTGACCCTGTGAGGTGATTTGTTGGGATGTTTTCCGGCAGGAGTTCGTCAGCCGATACTTCCCAAAGCCGTATCTGGATGACAAGATCAACCAGTTCGAGCATCTGCGCCAAGGATCGATGAGCATCACCGAGTATGAAGCCAAGTTTATGGACCTGCTGAGGTTTTGTCCTCACATGGCAACGACAGATGATGAGAGAATCAGACAGTTTGAGAAAGGTTTGAGTGCTAAGTTGACAACACCTGCTGCTGCTTTGGAAAACCGAGAGCGGTTTTCCACATTTGTTGAGTCTGTCTGAAGGATAGAATGGTCTGTCAAGGAGAAGAGAGAGTCCATGACCAAGAAAATGCCTGCTCTGTTCCCGAGACAGAGGTTTGATGGCTTCAAGAAGCCAAGGTTTTCAGCACCTTTTGTGATACAAGGTTCTAGTGCGCTGTCATAGTGGTCCCCAAGTAAGGGAAGAGGGCGTTGATTTTCGCCATCCAAACCCCACATTATAGCTTCATTGGTAGTGACAGGGTCATCTAGGCCACAACAGAGAGACTAGTCATGTCATCTTTGTGGTCAGGTTGGGCATTTCAGGACAAATTGCCCAAAGAGAGATGTTGAAGTGACATAGCAGCTGAGGAAGAATTAGCAAGAGTTAGATAGACAGCAGTATAGTGGTAACAAAGGGCAAGGAAGCAGTCAAGCATCACAAGTAGGATCGTCTACCCAATGAAGTAGAGGACGTCGACAATAAGAAACAACTCGATTCTATGCTATGAGTCAGCCGGAGGCGATAGTCAGCCCGCGAGTGGTGGCAGGTCAGATGGAGTTATTTCATTCTGATTTGTCTTCTTCTTACTTTATATCTATTCTAGTTGACCCGGGTGCTACACACTCTTTTATCGCACATAGTACGCTTGATAGCTATCTTTTACCTGTTAGTTGTAAGAAGGATAGCTTGTTGTTAGAAACCCCTCTTGATGGTTCCTCGATGCTTCGAAAGGTGTGTCCATCTTGTGTTCTATCTTTTTTGGGACACAATATACAAGTGGATCTTATACCACTTGATATGAATGGGTTTGACATGATCCTTGGGATGGATACCCTAGAGAAGTATAAGGTTGTGTTGGACTGTGGTTCCAAGCAAGCAGTGTTTGATGACGATAGTGAGAAGTGGATGTTCCAGGGAGATAGAAAGATCCTTCCAACATGTTTAGTATAGATATGGTGGCAAAGAAGTTGGTGCGGCAAAGATGTAAGGCGTTCTTATCTCATGTTGTAGATACCAAGGCAAAATGTCCTAGCCTTGAGGAGGTGCCTATTATTTGAGAGTTTGCGGATGTGTTTCTCAATGAGTTCCTCGGTGTTCCCCTACCTCGAGAGATTGACTTTGAGATCAATCTGGTGCCAGGAACACGACCAGTTGCTCAGACACTATACAGGATGGCTCCAACCGAGATGGCAGAGTTGAAGAAGCAGTTACAGGAGTTGCTGGATAAATGTTTCATCAGACCGAGCACATCGTCGTGGGGTACTCTGGTCCTGTTCGTAAAGAAGAAGGATGGATCGATGTGTTTGTACATAGATTACTGGCTATTGAACAAAGTTACGATCAAGAATAAGTACCCGTTGTCGAGGATAGATGATCTATTTGATCATTTGCATGGTGCTACAGTGTACTCAAAGATCGATCTACGGTCTGGATATCATTAGTTGAGGATTAAGAATGAGGACATACCAACGTTAGCTTTTAGGATGAGGTATGGTCATTTTGAGTTCGTGGTTATGCCGTTTGGGCTAACCAATGCGCCTGCTGCTTTCATGGATCTAATGAATAGGGTGTTATGTCCGTTTCTAGATCAGTTTGTTGTATTTTTTATAGATGACATCTTGATATATAGTCGGGACAGTCAAAAGCATGAACATCATCTCTGACAAGTGTTGACTCTTCTACGCCAAAATCAGTTGTATGCCAAGTTTAGTAAGTGCGAGTTCTGGTTGAAGGAAGTGACTTTCTTGGGTCATGTGATATTTGCTGAAGGAGTCAGAGTGGACCCTAAGAAGGTAGAGTCAGTTGCAGACTGGGAGCAACTGAAGACACCGATAAAAGTTTGTAGTTTTCTGGGTTTAGTAGGATACTACTGAAGGTTTATAAAGGACTTCAGCGTGATCGCAATACTGTTGGCAAAGTTGACCAGGAAGGATGTACCTTTTGTTTGTGATGATCATTGTCAGCAAGCTTTCCAAAGTTTGAAGGAGACACTGATTATTGCTCCAGTGTTGGTGTTGCCAGAGCCTGGGAAAGGCTATGTTGTTTTCTGCGATGCTTCCAAGAAAGATTTAGGATGTGTGCTGATGTAGGAAGATCATGTGGTTTCTTTTGTTTTGCGACAACTTAAGAAACATGAGGAGAATTATCTGACACATGATTTGGAGCTGGCAGCGGTGGTCCATGCGTTAACGATTTGGAGACACTATCTTTATGGGGAAGTGTGTCAGATCCTTACAAATCATAAGAACTTTAAGTACATCTTTTCACAGAGTGAGATGAATATGAGCAACGTCGATAGATGGAGCTAATAAATGATTATGATTTTAGCATTGCGTATCATCCTGGTAAGGCAAACGTGGTAGCTGATGCGCTTAGCAAAAAGTCTTCTTCTCTTCCTATGAAGAAGGCACAGTTGAGTTCCTTGGTATGTCATATGTGGGATATGTTTGTTTCTTTGCGACAAATGAATGTACAGTTAGAAGTTTCCTTGTTGGCAGGACTGTTGGCACAGATACAAGTAAAGCCTACATTTAGATAGCAGATCAAAGACACACAGTAGGCAGATGCTTTAGTTCAGTTGATAAGATCAGAGTTTGGCAGCAAAAAGTGTGATGGGTTCCATGAGTCTAAGGATGGACTAGTTTTCTATCATGGTATGATGGTGGTCCCTGCTGTTGATGATATGAGAAATCTAGTGCTCGAGGAAGCACACACATCGATGTATGCAATGCATCCATGTGTCACTAAGATGTATCATAATCTGAAGGACCTATATTGGTGGTCTGGCTTGAAGAGAGATGTAGCCGAGTTTGTGGCTAGGTGTGCCGTATGCCAGCAAGTCAAGGATGAGCATCAACAGGCGGAAGGTATGTTGCAACCCCTGCCAATACCGCAGTGGAAATGGGATCATATAACCATGGATTTCGTTGTTAGTCTGCCAAGGATAGCTAAGAATCATGATTCCATTTGAGTGATAGTGGACATATTGACAAAATCTGCTCATTTCATACCTGCGAAGACAATGTATACATCAGAGAAGCTTGCTCAGGTGTATGTGGATGAGATAGTGCATTTGCATGGTGTACCCGCAACGATAGTCTCTGACAGAATACACCAGTTCACGAGTCATTTTTTAAAACAGTTGCACAAAGCATTGGGAACGCAGTTGAGGTTCAGTACCGCTTTCCACCCGCAGATAGATGGATAGTCTGAAAGGACTATTCAAACTTTAGAGGATCTTCTCTGAGCTTGTGTTTTGTAGTTCCTAGGTAGTTGGGATGTGCATCTCAGTTTGATAGAATTAGATTACAACAATAGTTACCAGTAGAGCATCGACATGGCTCCTTATGAGGCTTTATATGGTAGGAAGTGCATATCTCCTTTATGCTGGTATGAGTCAGGCGAGTATCAACTTTTGGGTCCTGAGTTAGTGCAGCAGACAACAGAGAATATCAAAGTGATACATCAACAGTTGAAAGAGGCACAGGACAGACAGAAGTCGTATGCAGACAATCATCGACGACCATTAGAGTTCCAGGTGGGAGACAAAGTGTATCTCAAGGTCTCACCATGGAAAGGCGTGCTGAGGTTTGGATAGAAAGGCAAGCTGGAACCTAGGTATATGGGGCCATATCCAGTAATAGCACATGTTGGCAAGGTAGCTTACAAGTTAGAACTACCGCCAGAGTTGCACAAGTTACATCCGGTGTTCCATGTCAGTATGCTGAAGAAAAGTCATCCATATACAGGGACAGTGATACAACCAATTGAGGTTGAGCTTGATGAAGATGTGACCTACGAGGAAGGTCCAGTAATGATTCTGGATAGAAGTGTGAAGAAGTTGAAGAGGAAGGACCTAGTTCTTGTGAAGGTTCTCTGGCATCATCGTGGCATTGAGGAAGCCACGTGGGATCTTGAGCAAGAAATGAGGAGGAAGTATCCCTCACTTTTCTCTTCGGATTTCGAGGGAGAAATCCCTTTGTAGAGGTTTATGGCTTGTATGGACCCTGACCTTCATTTTGGGCTTATCCTATTTGCTTTGCCTAAACCTTGTGTTTAGTTGCTTGCTAATCACCTCTAGTGGTGATTAGGGTTTGTTTGTGCTTTGTTGAGAGTTGGAGGTGCTACTTGCAAATGACACTACAAAAAAATGATGAATTAGCTACATTTAATTTTATTACATATACCATATATGTAGTTAAAAATGCTATTCTTTACAAATTCTAATTATATAACAAATACAAATGTAGCCAAATGCATGAATATAGTTTGATATTATATTTTCACAATTCGAAACAAAAAAAATCACCCCATCTCCCCCATCCCTCACCCACGTGCTAGTGTATCCGTCAAAATTCTTCAGCGTGCTCTGATGTTTCCGCCAAACTTCAAACTCATCTCTGCCCACCCACATTTTTGCCTTCTCCCTCTAGGTAGCCGTCTCTCACCATCCCTACCCATATCTACCCTCTTCTCCTCTACCCCCAAATGATGGTCTCTTCTCTCCCTCAACTGCCGCTGCTCTACTCTGGGCATAATCCCTCTTCTCCTCTCCCCATACCCCGATCAGGAAGTGCCATGTTCTATGATGGAGCCCTCGAAGGGACAGACGACCGTCTCCTGCAGGACCAGTTGCATTGTGATGCTAGCGGAAGGAAGATTTAGAGTTGGATAGACAGTTCTCGGACGGTGAGCCGTTGGAGGGAGGACTCCTGGTGGAACCCAAGTCTTACACGAGGCAAGGAAGGAGGCGACACATGCGTCAGTCTATTCAAATTAGATCCTTCCTTGGTTGTGGTATTGATATGTAACACGCCGCCTACTGGCCCTTCAACACTGCTCTTTCCGTGGTTTTAGAATTCAGATACTCTTCAGTCTATAAGAATGTATGGTTTGTTGGTTCATCTTGGGTTTCCTTCCATCTTTGTTTATATTTGATTGCCTGGTGGAATTTATTGCAGCTTTGGTTTTTGAGGTGGTTTGAAAGATCTACAACAATCCATGGCCCTCTACTTGAGCCTGAATGTACTTTGTAATTTACCCCTTCTTTTCATTCTAGTATAGATCCATCTAATCTTGTATTGTTCAACATTGTAGCAATGTCGAGATGATTTTGGCACTGGTAGTGAAGTAGGACTAGAGATCCGATAATACTAGAAAGAAGTTACTGGTGCTTGTTCATGTGAAGGAATAAGAGACTTGGTTCTATTGTGGTAGCCAAGAGGAAAGTATTTGATATTCATGTTTGGAGGGACATCAATACCACTAAATCTTATTGAACATATTGCTAACAACATCATGGAAAATGGGGAGTCATGAGAGACGGAATCAAAAGGCTACTTGATGAAATATTTGGATCATGGTGAGTTGCTTGCTACCTTATTCCTTCTATATTGTGTTCAATGAATTTATATTTCTACTAGAAAAGCTACTACTATGGGATGAGATTGGATGAACTATATGTTTTCAACTTATGTATGTTAGTTCGTCCAATTAAGAAATTGTTGAGCTAAATGCTAGATACACATATACCAACACAGTGATATTTTTTGCACTCTATAAATCCACTTAATAGATTTACATTATGTGGGTGCATGTTTCTGGAGCCATACGAACTCCCAATGCAGATGGGTCCATCCAAATTTTTGGAATTCATATTGACGAGTTGAATAAATAGAAGCCTCCAATTCCATTCTTATTATAAATTCAACAGCTGATTAACATGAATAAAAACATGATCAATAGAACAAATGATTAGAAATGGACTGAGCAAATACTCCCAATAAAAGAGAAACATTTATGTATGGTCATCCTCAAACCCAATACAGCTGAAAATGACTAGTACCCTACAACTCTAGAACATAATGAATCCTTGTAGATACTAAACAAGTGACTAAATTGAATCCAAAATAGTCAAATCTAAAATCACATTCGAGACTTTTCCATTCTCTAAACTTGTTAATGGTCTAAGGTGAATCCCTAGGTTTACCACATAAGACTTGTTCCATTCTCTAAACTTGTTGAAGTTAAACAGAATTTCAAAGACAGATGTTTAGTCCAAGTTTATAGTGTCAAAGCTTGTGATCCAAATTCCAAAATATTTTGATGTCCTCTAGAGTACTAAAAATGAGAAGACTAACAAACTCTTTGACCAAGCAAAATCTATTGTTAATTGGTTGAGAGATAACCATTTTGTGGCACATCAAACTCCTTTGCCAAGCACAACCTTGAAGGGAAACTCATTATTTCTTAGGTTGTGCTTCTAATAAGATAATTCGAACAAAGTGTCGAATATGGGAATGCTGCATTAAGACCTTCAATGCAGGAACAACCAATATCTTCAACATCAGATATTTGAGTTTGAATTATATGAACAAAGCATTTGAACGGCTTAAAGTGTAAGACAAACGAGTTGAACCCATTTTTTAGTTTGATGATGCTGGTCTCATTTGTTCTCACTATTGATATCCCCACTTGAGAAATTCAGAGTCATACAACTCATGAGAATGTTGTTTGAATGTTGCATTTCATGTTAGGTTCTACATTCAACTGGTAAATACATGGTTTTATTAGTTATTTTTACATAGTTTCCTTTCTGTCTTGCTTTATTGTCACCTGGTTGCTGCAGTTAATCGTGCAACTTTCTCACTTCTAGAGCCAAGTAGTACTCATCTTACTATTGATGCAGTTTTGTTGCTGGAATGTAGCTGTGTATTGGTGACTTTGTGGCACATGTTTCAGTGAATTGTCTTGCTATATGGGCATACAATTGTTGAACATGTGCATGTCACAGTGAATTGCACATGTTTCTCTTTTTTACCGAACTGGAAGAAGGTCAGAAGCTATCACTGAGCCAATTTGACCCCTAAAATATTGATGCTTTGTTTTTGAAAGCTTTCCCAATTCAATTTCATGATGATAGCTGTCTGAATAAAATTGCTAAAATGTAATGGCTATTGGTTATGCTGGTTGGCACAGTGTACTAGTCATCGGTAAAAGATTAGTAAATGTTCTATTTTATTTCTCATGGAACTAACTTCTTTGTCAATAAGCAGCTGATTTATAATTTTTTCAGCTGAGAGCAGAGCATTAGGACAATTCAAATGCAAGAATTGATGCTCTAGATGGTAGTGTAATATCTAGATTTGGACAGGTCTGGATTCTTTTATAATCCTCACTATCTTTTTATATAATTTCTATTAACAAATTCCTTTACATCTATCACATGTGATCTATCATATAGGTCTGGATGTTCCTGTTTGTCTGATATAGATTTATCTGTCATCATTGACCGGTTAATGCTGGCCTTTGTCCTTTCTCATGAATTAGGCTTACTTCTTCAGAAGGTTGTATGCACACATTTCTGGCTATTTTCTACTTTGTACAATCTCTTATTAATATATCATTCGTTTATGTGTACTACTCTTCTAGTGAGTGTGTGTGCCCTTTGTTTCTTAATGAAGTACAATGAAAACTAACTTTATTCCTGAACTGATTCAGGACCTGATTTGACTACATCATTAGTATAGGTCTTTCATCTTCTTGCAACCTTCTTCTTTCTTTCTACCTTGGGTGGTCTTTATAACTTACCCTCTGATCTTACTAAATACCTCTCTGCTTGCCATTGGGCTTCATTCTTTCATCAAGCATCAATTGGGATTTCATTAAATCAGTAATATTTAGCCACACTACCAGAAAAAGCTTGCAACAAAAACATTCATGCTCATTTTGTAACTATTTTCTACTATGTTCTTGTGATTCAGGAATCATTAATATTGCAATGCGGTGCCCATACTTCAACTTCCTTCCTTGGCACACGCATATGATTCTCAAAACAATTTCATAGATTCAATCAATTAATTGTATATGTCAAATGAAATACTAAGGTTGGGTATTATAAATCTGTAACATACCGAAAACTGGGAATTTTGCCTTTTGGTCGTCTTTTTCATCTTTTCCTTTCATTCCTATCTTCTTTGGCCTTTTTGTGTAATTTGTGGAGATTATGATGGTTATTGGATAAATGTTTCCCATATATTCTTGATATAGGGTTGTATGCACAAATACCTTAGTTAGATTTTAGATAATGGGCATAAAGTGCAAATTGTACACTAAGCAATAAAAAGAATAAAATATTTTGTCCTGGAACTTTCTAGCACTTCCTGGAATAAGAGAAATAAGAGAAAATCCGAATTTTATATAAGGGAGAAGATAAATGCAATAATTAGAGGTAATATGAGAATTAATGCGTAAAGAAGATAATTAGAAAGATTTTTGCACCAAATATTATAATTTGAAACCATCAAGATAATTTGACAGTTAAATTCGTTTCCTTGAGCAAAGAGTAACTTAAGGGCCAAGTATCATTTAAAGTGGAACATAAATATAAATATTAATGACATTATCAAAAGAAAATAGGAAATATGCCAATAAAGTGAAATAAAATACTTAATGTTCTCAAATCCGGAAAATAACTCCACGTTCGTATTCTAAACATAAAAAATAAGCCTTTGGGCAAATTTGTAGCTAATTTGGATAATGTGTGAATAATGAGTAAAATTGGTGAGAGAAAGTATGTAAAATATTCTATCTATTTTATAAATAAATAAATAATCTCAACTGGTGAAGATAATTGCAAAATTGGGTTCCAATCCCTTAAGAAGAATTATGGGTGAAGTTATACAAAATTTAGATAATGTTATCACCTCTTTTGAAGGGGGAAAGAGAAAATGACATTTTAATTATTTTACATATCAAACTTTCTCAAAAGGAAAAACTAACTCCATATTTGGATTCTACGCGTCAAAAAAGTCAGAATATAAAATTTGGTAATTTGTGGACAATGTTTGAGCCTCCAAAAGAAGAGAGAGAAAAACATTTAAGAATTAATTGAATTTTGGTCTAATTTTATTTGCAACCTATTCCTTGCCTCATCCGCACGATCAGATGGCACAGAGTCCATCGTGGACCCGGGTCTATTGATCCGACGACTCACAGTCATCTTCTACCTCTATTCGTATAAGGCAACATGCCTTGCTTTCCCCGATTTTTCAAATCGATTTATCTTGAGTTTTACTTGACAGTTTTTGCTCAAATTTTCTTTGTTGGATTCCTTGCGTGATTCCACACAGGATTATCCCAAAAACTTTGGGATTTGACGAGCTTTCAAGAAATGCCCAATAGGGACGCCGATCTCCTCTCCTTGCCCCTACCTAAACCCTAGTCTAGGGTACTTTGCCTATAAATATTACAACCCCAACGACTGGCATCGCCTTAGCAACTCACTTGTGCTCTCAATTTGGCATTTCGTGGACGATCTGACCTCCAACTGGCCGCCGACGACACTTGACTTGCGGTGCCTCTCGTGCTCTACTCGATTGATCTCGTTTCAAATCAAAGGTACAGTTTAGTTCATCTGTTGCTTGGCTTTCCATCGCATGTCTTCGTGTTGAGTTTGGTGCTCTAGGGAAAAATCGCCCAAACCTCCGTATGAAGCAACTTGCTTCGGCCGTCGGGCGGGCTGGAGAAGATGACCTCGTCGTTTTACAGTTTTTCCCCACTCGTCTCTCCTTTTTTTTTCGTTCGGGGCAATCGTGCCTTTTTACTCTGTTTTGGTCAGCCTTGACCCGGCCTTACAAGTTGCTGGGTCCCCAGCACGCGCTGGATGGCCATTGGGCTTGGTCATCAGCATGGGGCCCACTCCCCTTGTTTCTTTGCTTGTGCGCTCATGCCTTGCCTACGTGGCGGGCTGTGATTGGTCGAGGTAGAATGAATCGTATAAATTAATTGTGATGTCAAAAATTAAAAATAGATAGTGTTTTGAAATCAGGAAGATGAGATCTATTCATTAAAAATGTTTTTGAGTTTTGGTTTTGATGTTTGCGAAAACGTAATTTTTAGAATGATTTAATTAACTTAAAATCACTAAAATTAACCCTAAAAGTCCATATCTTTAAAATATACAATATTATATGTTATCTTGATCAGAAAATCCTAACTAAGATAATGGTGAGATTTTTGGAGTCTAATTCGATGGTTTGCGCAAAAAGTTAGTTATATTAGGTTTTCCACCTTTAATCAGTGCATATAATTCTGATTCATAGATCTAATGATGAATTAGGGAAAGTGGGTTCTAAATTCGTGTGAGGGGTTGGAAAGGGGGATTCTAGAACACCTGAGGCTAAGGTATGTGCTTTGTATGTGCATCTACTCTTCAGTTGGGAAATCTTTATACCATTACCCATAATTTCTTATGAGGCTTAATCTGACCTAAATCCTTAATTCTTGAAACCTAAATTGTTTATTGCCTCAAAATTAGTTGTAGAATTCTCTTGTTTGGGTTTTTCATACCCCACTGTCATGTTATTTAAATCTTTTGATTAATCTTGCCATAACTCATTTGCTAGCATGTAGTTATATGTTCTATTTAATTGTAAAGTAGTGGTACTTATGTACAACCACCCACAGAGGGCATGCATATAATCGCCCTAGGGGAATGTTTATAATTCTCCCCATAATATATCATAGGTGACTGGGAATGTCTTATTCTCCCCTCACCTAAGGTTAGAGGTCCGGTAGGTGCCTCAACCCTACTTAGTTAGGTAGACATATTAATTTACATGCAAATCCTTTATTTACTTTTGTTATTGGCAAATTTTCCTTAATTAAAGCCTCATACTCTTGATGTCTCATCTTATGATGAACCCTAGCCTGCTTTTACATACTTTTCTTATCTTACTATCTTAGAATAGTTTAGTGACACATACTTTTATTTTTTCCCTCCCTTTTTGCTGCGTGCCTTCCCAACCACCCAGATGTGGAGCAAGGTGTTGGATACGACATGAAGATCTTAGTGTTGATATGGACTAGCTGATGGATATGTTGCTTGGAGACAAAAGTGGAGTAGTTTAGACTTCCCTCTACTTAGATCCTCTTTTTGTATAAAGCATGTACACCCATATTGGGAGAATTTTTATGTACACTTTATTTGAAATTGAATATAGTAAAATTTTTATCTTCCACTGCTATCCCAATCGGATTTTGTTTACCATTGTTATTAGTAGAGAGGTGGATTGATTTTGCTTCTTTACAACATGGTATCAGAGCCAATGGTAGTCGGATCTTTGACTATTTCAGTTTGTCTCCCTAGTTAGAACCCTAGATTTGCATAGTTTCCCTTATGTTACATGTTTTCCCTAGATTTGTTTTATGCTGATGATAGGTTGATTTAGGACCTTATAGCTTCACCTTAGAACCTTGATGAATAAAATCCTAAAATACTTATAGTTAAAATATGTATAACTTGATGTTGTTTAGGTTTGCCTTTAGGCAACTATTAGGGCATGCAGTTGAAGCAAGGGTGTCTAAAAAGGATCAGGGTTTCGGGGCTGGCAAAATTTTCCTCCGCACCACTAGCTTGGTATACAAGGAATCCAGTGCCCATATGATACCGGCCTGGCCTGCGCTAATACGAATTGCTCAAAATAGTTTGCTTTTAGGTAATAGTAACCTTAGACTTCTATGTTGTATATCTTTGGGACCCCTAATTTGATTTGTTTGAGGATGGATACCAAGATAGTTTCCTTTTGTCTTATGAACCTAGACCTTACAGTTTGGGTGTTTGTGAGAATATCAGAGTGCACAGTGGAAGCATGATGGATCTTGATAATGGTTTAGTTAGACTTATTCTTTAACCCTAGTGTAGTAGGTCAAACCCTTTTAGGGGTGGAGTATGGTTATTGATAATGTTTGAGTGGTTAGATTTCGAGGACGAAATCATATTTAGGGGGATGGAACCATATAACATCTTGATCTATCTTTAGAAACCCTAACTCCATAAATAGGAGGTTAGTATGCTTGGATCCTTAGTCGTGACCAAACATGTAATAGTGGTAACCTAACATGCTTGTTTACATAATAATGGACATATAATTATCATCTAAGGAATAAATCATATGCTTGAACCCTAATGAATATCCAATGCACATAATATGAATATCAATGCTAATTGTCAAAAAGTAAGATGTTAATAATGTCATGAACCAATAAACCCTAATGATATGATAAGTAAGGTTATAATTCGTAATTAATGCAGATGCTAAGAATGAATAAGTGAAATAAAATGGTCATGCTGACCTAAACCCTAACTTGCAATAACCTAACCCTAATGAATACATCTTTAATGCCTTTCATGATACATTGATGATGTTAAGTGCCATAATCAGTTAAGATACTTTAATACACATAAATGATCTATATATATATATAACCATCTAATCACATATTGATTAAATCATGTAAATGAAGTAATGTTACCTTACTATCTAATACACACGTGATTAGTCACTTAATGTGAATTAAATCATTAATATGACATATGATCCACCTTGATCATTAAAATACATATACTGGATTCAATATGAATATGAGATGATTGGAATTCACATTAATGTGCAAAATCAATAATATAAATGAATAAATATGAATTAATGATGACATTAATGTGAGCAATAAAGATAATGTGACTTTGTGACAACGTTAATATGAATATAAGTAACTAATGTGACATTAATTGAAATAATTGTATGCTTAATGACAAATTGGATAGAATGTCTTATATTCATGTAAAATAATTTGTTATAATTAATAAAGTGGTAATATGAGGATAATGAAGTATAAATCCGAATTATTAAGGACAATGATCAAATATAATAATGAATGTTGAGATAATTGAGTAACCTCTAATTGTGCATAATAATAAAATATAACCCTTTTTGGCAATAAAGTGAATATAACATAACATAATGTTGATAATAAGATATCCTAATAGATATAATGCTAATGAGTCAAAAATGTTAATAATGTTAAATCTCATAAAAATAATCTTAATAGTGGACCCTAGGTGATCCATGAGAACCCGAGCTATGATAGGTTTTATGATGTGAAGCCTAAGGTGTAGTTGAAGTATAAGCTATGGTGTAAGTTTTATGGTTGGAGGAACAACCTAAAGTTTTGTGATGTGGGGTTGCACACTCACCCTTCCCTAATTTCTAGTGATTTTGGGGACGAAATCCTCTTTAAGGGATGGAGTGCTGTAACATACCGAAATCTGGGCATTTTGTCTTTTAGTCCTCTTTTTCATCTTTTCCTTTCATTCCTATCATCTTTTGCCTTTTTGTGTAATTTGTGGAGATTATGATGGTTATTGGATAAATGTTTCCCATATATTCTTGATATAGGGTTGTATGCACAAATACCTCAGTTAGATTTTAGATAATGGGCCTAAAGTGCAAACTGTACACTAAGCAATAAAAAGAATAAAATATTTTGTCCTGGAACTTTCTAGCACTTCATGGAATAAGAGAAATAAGAGAAAATCTGAATTTTATATAAGGGAGAAGATAAATGCAATAATTAAAGGTAATATGAGAATTAATGGGTAAAGAAGATAATTAGAAAGATTTTTGCACCAAATATTATAATTTGAAACCATCCAGATAATTTTACACTTAAATTCATTTCGTTGAGAAAAAAGTAACTTAAGGGCCAAGTATCATTTAAAGTGGAACATAAATATAAATATTAATGACATTATCAAAAGAAAATAGGAAATATGCCAATAAAGTGAAATAAAATATTTAATGTTCTCAAATCAGGAAAATAACTCCAAATTCGTATTCAAAACATAAAAAATATGCCTTTGGGAAAATTTGCAGCTAATTTGGATAATGTGTGAATAATGAGTAAAATTGGTGAGAGAAAGTATGTAAAATATTCTATTTATTTAATAAATAAATAAATAATCTCAACTGGTGAAGATAATTGCAAAATCGTGTTCCAATCCATTAAGGAGACTTATGGGTGAAGTTAAACAAAATTAGATAATGTTATCACCTCATTTGAACGAGGAAAGAGAAAATGATATTTTAATTATTTTACATAACAAACTTTCTCAAAAGGCAAAACTAACTCCATATTTGGATTCTACGCGTCAAATAAGTCAGAATATAAAATTTGGTAATTTTTTGACAATGTTTGAGCCTCCAAAAGAAGAGAGAGAAAAACATTTAAGAATTAATTGAATTTTGGTTGAATTTTATTTGCAACCTATTCCTTGCCTCATCCGCACGATCGGACGGCCCAGAGTGCATCGTGGACCCGGGTCCATTGATCCGATGACTCACAGTCGTCTTCTACCTCTACTCGTATAAGGCAACATGCCTTGCTTTCCCCGATTTTTCAAATCGATTTATCTTGAGTTTTACTCGACGATTTTTGCTCAAATTTGCTTTGTTGGATTCCTTGCGCGATTCTGCACAGGATTATCCCAAAAACTTTGGGATTTGACGAGCTTTTGAGAAACTCCTAATAGGGACGCCGACCTTCTCTCGTTGCCCCTACCTAAACCCTAGTCTAGGGTACCTTGCCTATAAATATTACAACCCCAACGACCGCCATCGCCTTAGCAACTCACGTGTTCTCTCAATTTAGCGTTTCGTGGACGATCTGACCTCCAACTAGCCGCCGACGACACCTGACTTGCGGCGCCTCTCGTGCTCTGCTCAATTGATCTCGTTTCAAATCAAAGGTACGGTTTAGTTCGTCTGTTGCTTGGCTTTCCATCGCATGTCTTCGTGTCGAGTTTGGTGCTCTAGGGCAAAATCGCCCAAACCTCCGTAAGAAGCAACTTGCTTCGGCCGTCGGGTGGGCTGGAGAAGACGACCTCGTCATTTTACAGTTTTGCCCCACGCGTCTCTCCTTTTCTTTTCTTTTTTCGTTCGGGGCAATCATGCCTTTTTACTCTGTTTTGGTCAGCCTTGACCCGGCCTTGCAAGTTGTTGGGTCCCCCGCACGCGCTGGATGGCCATTGGGCCAGGTCAGCAGCGTGGGGCCCACTCCCCTTGTTTCTTTACTTGTGCGCTCATGCCTTGCCTACGTGGCAAGCTGTGATTAGTCGAGGTAGAATAAATCGTATAAATTAATTCTGATGTCAAAAATTAAAACTAGATAGTGTTTTGAAATCTGGAAGACGAGATCTATTCATTAAAAATGGTTTTGAGTTTTGGTTTTGATGTTTGTGAAATCGTAATTTTTAGAATGATTTAATTAACTTAAAATCACTAAAATTAACCCTAAAAGTCCATATCTTTAAAATATACAATATTATATGTTATCTTGATCAGAAAATCCTAATTAAGATGATGGTGAGATTTCTGGACTCTGATTCGACGGTTTGCGCAAAAAGTTAGTTATATTAGGGTTTTCCACCTTTAATAAGTGCATATAATTCTGATTCATAGATCTAATGATGAATTAGGGAAAGTGGGTTCTAAATACGTGTGAAGGGTTGGAAAGGGGGATTCTAGAACACCTAAGGCTAAGGTATGTGCTTTGTATGTGCATCTACTCTTCAGTTGGGAAATCTTTATCCCAGTACCCATAATTTCTTATGAGGCTTAATCTGACCTAAATCCTTAATTCTTAAAACCTAAATTGTTTATTGCCTCAAAATTAGTCGTAGAATTATCTTGTTTGGGATTTTCATACCCCACTGCCATGTTACTTAAATCTTTTGATTAATCTTGCCATAACTGTTTTGCTAGCATGTAGTTATATGTTCTATTTAATTGTAAAGTAGTGGTATTTATGTACAACCACCCACAGAGGGCATGTATATAATCGCCCTAGGGGAATGTTTATAATTCTCCCCATCATATATTATAGGTGACAGGGAATGTCTTATTCTCCCCTCACCTAAGGTTAGAGGTCCGATAGGTGCCTCAACCCTACTTAGTTAGGTAGACATATTAATTTACATGCAAATCCTTTATTTACTTTTGTTATTGGCAAGTTTTCCTTAATTAAAGCCTCATACTCTTGATGTCTCATCTTATGATGAACCCTAGCCCGCTTTTACGTACTTTTCTTATCCTACTATCTTAGAATAGTTTAGTGACACATACTTTTATTTTTTCCCTCCCTTTTTGCTGGGTGCCTTCCCAACCACCCAGATGTGGAGCAAGGTGTTGGATATGGCATGAAGATCTTAGCGTTGACATGGACTAGCTGATGGATATGTTGCTTGGAGACAAAAGTGGAGTAGTTTAGACTTCCCTCTACTTAGATCCTCTTTTTGTATAAAGCATGTACACCCATATTGGGAGAATTTTTGATGTACACTTTATTTGAAATTGAATATAGTCAAAATTTTATCTTCCGCTCCTATCCCAATTGGATTTTTTTTACCATTGTTATTAGGAGAGAGGTGGATTGATTTCACTTCTTTACAATATCTTTTTTTCTAAAACACATAGAGATTAGCTTTTATTCATCCCGTTCTCTATAACGGGCCAAATCAGGTGAGGCTGAATGTTAACATCCTTAGATCTCCAGTCTGGTTTTCCAGAGGAGAAACTAAACTGGGTAGAGGAGTACATAGAATGTTTTGCAAGTACGTCTACCACATGATTATGCTTCTGATTGATGAATGAAAGTTGTAGATCTGGCAGAGAGAGGAGGGCTCAACAATACTCTCTTTTCAGTGGCTGAAGCTTGCAGGCAGGCGGGGATGCATGTTGTAGGAAGTCAATGGTTGATGATGAGTCAGATAGGATGACTGGGGCGTTCCAACTCCTATTGATGAAAATCTGCATTGCGTGTATGATGCCCTTGATCTCCACCTCAAGGACTGATGTAGCTTAACATATATATGCCAGAGCCTAGAAGACAAACTCCACTTCCATCGTTGGTGTGTACACCAATGCCCATCTTGGATGTGTGATATTGGTAGGCTGCATTGACAAACACTAGGTGCCGGTGCATCTCGGGGAGAGGGACATGACGTTCCTCTATGACATAGGAGGGTGCGCTTCCCTTATTGACAAAGAGGATAGACTTGGTTCTTTCTCGGATGAGGGATACTAGGACAGTAGGAGGGGGTTGTTTACCTCCATGGAGACGGTCATTTTGCACATGCCAAATGGTCCAACACCCGATGCGGCGCAGTCTATGGCTTCGGTAGTGTCCTTGCTGTGAATGATATACGCTATCCAATCGTCCAAAAATAGTGTAAAGAATGAAGGGTCCATGTTTAGTAGTTGCCATACTTCCAAGATCGTCGGACTATCCCAGAGACAGTGGGTTAGAGTGTCCTGCTCCTTCATACAGACGGGGCAGATACTATCACTGAGGATGTGATGAAGCAACTTCTCCACATTTTTGAGGAGGGAACGATGCTTGAGTAGCCAAATGAAGGTGCGTTGCTTCAACAGAAGCGTAAGGACTAGACTGCCTTCCAATTGTCAGAGATGATCGGGGCATGATGCCCCTTTATCCAAGTATACACCGTGTTGGCTGAGAGTTATTCTATGGGGTTCATAGACCAGGACCATGTGTCTGGCCCTACGTCATCCCTGGGTATGCTGGTGTGCTCAATCAGGGGCCATGCTGCGAGGGGGAGATACAACTGGATAAAATCCCAATCCCACACACCTGAGGGCAGTGACATGCATTACACGATGATGTCCTTGAGATCTTCGGGGACAAGGGTGTTGGGGGCAATATCAAGTATTGACTTACCCATCAGCCACTTATCACACCAGACATTGGTACTGGAACTGGAGTTTATAGTCTTATGACATATAGCTTTGAGTTTAGGTAGGTGACTTTTAATAAAGGACCATGCCGAGGAGCCTAATGTCTTTGACACTGTCCCACGTCACATGTAATTGTTCTGCATCACAACAACCCACTGAGGTGGAAAGTTGTTAAGGAACTGCCATGCATTCTTCATCATCAGTGGCACATTCTGATCTCTAGCGGACTTGATCCCGAGTACACTGAGTGACTTACTTCTGGTCAGTTTCTCCCACGAGACCAATCATATTTTCTTTTGTTTACGACCACTGGACAAGATGAAATCCCATATATGTCAGTCGATATACTCATAGAGCGTTGGAAAGAGCTTCACAGTCTGCATAGTGTATGAAGTGAACAAGTCGGGGGATACTTACGATAGGGCGGTAGGTGCCCTGGTCGAGTGCCCGGTCATTACGTCCTTGTAGGCATGGTGCCTTGTTGTTGTGCTAGTGGATTAGATGGATCCATCTTAGTGTCTCCATTGGTGTTGTTCACAAGAGGACATACATAGTCTTCAAGGGACGCAACGTCGCATTGGAGGTGGGTGCACGGGGGGCGCCTCGCTCAGAGCCACGACCTCCATGGTTGCCGCAGTGTGTAGAGAACCCTAACATCACATTTTTATTTGACCTCTAGGTATTATATATCTTGAGTGATATCATAGCTACACATACATAAAATGAGATAATCTAAATTAATATGAGAAAAGCAAAGCCTAAATTTCTCAAAAGAATTTATTTTTGTAATTACAAATTGAAAACCTTTTGAGGACATTTTAATATGAAAATATATTGATTAAGCACATTCACTAGTCTAGAATAGGGCACCTTGATCTTGATCAACCACTATACGTAATACTTTCCCCTCTTTTGAATAACACTATTGGAATATTAACCTAGGGAAGGTCACACCTCTTCATATCACATGACAACCCATCATCCTACTTTATACCCTTATTAATCTACCAACCGTAGCATTGGAAAGTGCATCTCCCAGTAAGGATGAAAACCCAACCAGTGTCTCCCAAGATAGTGGTAGGTCCCATCACTTAAAATCATAATAAAAAAAGAAAGAACACATAGTATCCTTTTTGCATGTCCTTGATAAAATGGGGAAGTCCCTAAGCTTTTAATGTGTATAGAAGGATGTGCCCCAAAACACAAGCCATTAAATGGTTTTATAACTACACCCTACTTTTGAAACCCATTAATCAGAACTTTAGGACATCATGAGAAGACCAAGGAGCCCATAATTCATCCAATCTCATAAATGATCGACCCAAATGAGCAGGAGTAGCAACATGGACTGAGAGTGTGATACCAGCATCAAAGGAGATGCCTACAACAATAAGAAAAACAAGCTAATTGAAGGAGAGAAGCCCCGAAAAGACTAAGTGATGCCTTAAGCTTTCCTCTTTTAGGAAGTCATCAATCATGAATGTCAGAGCATCCAAAAAAATGCCACCTTCATTCCCCTAGTGGGCACAAGCTACATCAGAGGGTGGGAACTAACAACCAAAAATATTGCAATCATCCAGGGATTTCCAAACGAGGAGGTTCATATGTTAGCTCATCAACGCTATTCTTTCCATATGTCAAGTTGACCCTCCATCAGCCTTCGCCAAAAACCTTTCAACCTGGTCCATACTAGTGCCCATGATTTGTGAACACTAGGGCAGTCCCAATAACTCTTGTGTGGTTAAATCCATCTCAAACCCCAAGGGTGAGGCCATAGGGAAAAGGAAGGAATAAGAAGTATAAACTATATAGGAGGACCTAGAAATACAAAGAAAGCTAGTATCACATTGAAGGTTCCAACATAATACATGAATAGTCAAGGACCCATCTCCATCTTGCATTTAATTTATCCACCACCTCACTCATAGTATAATCCATATGGGGGATGAATGTATAAATTCCCACCACTACTATCTATGGAACCACAAATGTCAATAAAACCTATAGTGATACTTATGGTGGATGCCCACCATGAAGCCGCAATTCCATAGCCAGGTGGCACATATCCTGTCTTTCTCTAGATACTATAGAATATAAAGCATCTATTAAGAAAGAAGGACAATGAGAAAACTTTTAGTGACATCTTCCATTTCCTCAATGCAATGTTTCATGACAAATTCATCATGGCCAAGTTTTACGAGTACTCTTGTAAGGGAGATTCAATGAAACAAATCGAGGCATATTGTTTGGACATGGTGGAGGTTCAATATGATGACAAGATGTTGATCTACTTCTTTGCATGAATCCTATTAGCATGGTACAAAGTAGGACATGACTACTATCACCACCTAGGATAAGATGGATGAAATATTCATTGATGAATATTCTTGAAATCTATACCAAGTCCCCATCAAAGAGGACATGGAGGTGCTACAAAAAATATGGAAGAAAGTTTCTCTAAGTTTGTTAGATAGTAGAGAGAGTTGGCTTCCCAAATATAATTTAAGCATAAAAATAAAGAGGTTCTAGAGATGGTGATCAAAGCAGAATACTGGACCTCACATCCCTATTATCTCTACAAAGGTACAATACTTTCTTGAAAATAATCCAAGGATGAGTTTAGATTCGAGAGTTCCATCAATAGAGGGGTCTATATAAACATAGGCCCCACCTTTTAGCCTTAGTCCACTTCCACAATGGCCAATCAAAATTCCAAATGAACAAAGACCAAAGCAGTAGATTTGATAGTGGGAGCAATACTTATTCTAGAAAACAACAACAAGTGACAATATGTGGTCATCTAGATAGTGCGAGCTCAAGATCAACCATCTCAAGCTTCTAATATCACATTACTACAATAGCAGCAAGCTCAGAGAACACCACTTAACCATCATGCTTAGTAGTTTTGCTACATTTATGTGGCCCAAACAACTTCTATGGGTATGTTCCACCACTATTTCAACCACATATGCATGAAACATTGATGAGAAACACTCTTGCAACAAGTAACCCACCACCCTAAGAGGAACCAAAAACTACTAATGTCATGTCAAAAGACACCCCAATCCTAAAAGGAAGTTCACTCCCCTGGGAGTTTTCATTTATTTCATTCTTCTAGATGTCATAAACCTGCTAAAAGTTCCTAGAACAAGGGAGCCACCATATCCCTTACCAAAATTTTACAATGCCAACACCTTTTGTGACTTTTATCAAGCCAAGAGGCACAAGATTGATTAATGCCTTGCATTTAAGAATTTCTTACAAGATTTGATCAAATCTCGTGAGGTCAACACTGTCACATAAGAAGATATGTGTTTGTTTTCCAATACCATGGTTGATCATATCATTACCAGGAGATCCAACGCACATTCTTCTTCTTCCCTTTAAGGTAGTCTTCAAGAATTGGTCATAAAGTATGTTTTCTATATTCAAGAGAGGAAGACAATGATCCCCGAAAGCACTAGATGTCCAATTAGAATACCAAGAGCTTTCCAGATGAAAAAAGGTGATTGATGTGGGTCCTTGTAATGCATGTCCTAACTAAGGCTCAAGAAAATTTGAACTCCTCACCGCATAGTGGTCTTGCAACCCAAAATATCGAAGCCAATAATGATATCGACAATGGCCCTAGATACCATCCCAACATGTACCCCTTCATCCCTAAACAAGGTAAAAGACAAGGTAACCACATATTAGGAATCCCTACTGGCATTCCAGAAGAAGACATGAGCAAATTTCCATCCTTACAATCAACACCAAGAAAGTTCCACCCACTCTTGAACTTTGTAAGGAAGCAAACCCTAAATTCTTGGAAATAAATCAATTTCTAGAAGAACCTAAAGGAGAGGTATCTCTGGATGAAGTGTGCAAAGATATAACACACAAAGAGAAGAATTTATGAAGACACTTGAAGAGACTTACTAATGAATGCATACTTATCCTAGTTTTGGTGACATTTGCAGCCCTATTTTGCACTCATATCTCTTAGTATTCAATAAGAATATCTTCATTTCAATCTATTTAGATTTTATTTTAATTGTTAGAATTTTGACGCTTTTCTCAACCCTCCTTGAAGATGTCAAGTTTCATCTATCTACACTAGAGAAATTTGATTTTGAGCACTTCTAAATGGAATTCAGTCAATATTTTTGTGTCCAAGGCCTTAATTGACCTGCCAATTGGCCTTCAAATATCATCAACAATTGCGATGTGGTGATTGACCTTCCATCTATCAACCTTTAGTTTGATCAATATTCATTGAGCTCTGAATATAAATATCGAACTCAATGCTCAAGCAACTTATCGACCCTAAAGGTTGATGGACCAACAAGAAGGTATCTAGAGCTTGAGCAACTCAATCAACCTCTTTGATAGATAATCCATCTATCACCCACTAGGTTGATGGTAGAGCTCAACATCTCTAAGAAATTGACATATGTCAATTGACGACCTTCATGGTCAATCTCCAAGCCTTTGATCTTGCCTGGGTTCTTTTGACACCAAGAAATGATCTCAACTATCCAAACAGCGTGAATCTAGTTACCTACACCTAGGTACGGAGGCCCATAATCACCCATTGTACAACCATAGAGGATCTCTCATAAACCCCAAACAATCAATTTGTACTTGTTTCTCCATGAGATGATGATGCCTCGAAATGTTGTTGCTTCGAAAAATCGACCCCTCTAGAGAGAGTAACCAACCTCTGAGGTTCTAGACAAGTCGACCTACCTGCTTTCCTTGAGAAGTCAACCTCTCCACCAAAAGAGAAATCAACCTCTAGTAGTTCACTGATTATCGATCATTAGCAACTCTGTAGATATCAACCTCTAGGTGTTGTGTCTCTCTATAAATAAACCTCTAGTTATTGGCCTTTGCAATATAAAATTGATCAACCTCTTAGTCGATCTACTGTCCATATACCATAATTGATTGGAAACAATTGACTTCCATCCTAGAACATCAATAGATCTCCTAAAATCTACCCATCCAATTGTTTCCTACCTTTAGTGACGTGTAAGATTTCCCCCTCCGCTTCATATGGTTGTAAAAATACTGCTATGAGGAGCGAGCATTCCTTTCAATTGGGTATACCAACCAATTGCTTCCTATCTTCAATAAAGTTGGAAGTTTCCCCCTATTCTTCTGCTGGTTATAAAAATATCGCTACAAGTAGCGAGTAGTCCTATCACTAGGGGTGTAGGGACTAGTCTCTCTAGTCATTCCTACAATTTCATACTTAGTCTAATACTTGTATGTACTTATTTAATTCATTTCAAATCACTTAATATAGATTTTGTGGACTGATAACCTGATATAAGTGGTTTATTATAATCTCATGCCATGATAATTTCAACATTTACGATTTGAATATTGATTAGCTTTGGTGGATTCTTTGATAAGAGATTATAATAGGAAGTGTTCAGAGTAGTGGAAATTTGACCTATAAGTAAAGAGACATAGAGCCTACTGGGACGTTTGCTCATGCAAGTTTCTAATGCCAATAGGGGAAATTTGCATCGATCCAATAAGATCTTCATACAAGTTTTCATTTGAATTGATAATTAGATTGGGAGATGGATAACTTAACGTGATTCCATCCCAATGTTTTCCATCACTAATCTATACCAATTTTTATTTCAAACTTCTACTTTCTTTCAATTAGTTTAAATCGTCACAATAAAATCTTGGCTCTTAATATTAGTCTTAAGTACAAATTTTATACTAACTAGTAAGGTTTTAAAAAAGGTTGTCCCTTGAGATTTGATCCTCAACTATATTGCAATAAGAGATATCCACTTGTGGTTGGCATATTTCATGTTTATATTGGTAAAAAGAAGAGATCTATAAATCCAATGAATTGGTTAGTGTGATAATTCCCACATCACCTACATCTTTGAGGTATTAAAAACTAAAAGCACTCACTCCCATCATCTGGTTAATCACCAACCCCATACCTAATCTAAATTTCTAAAAATGAGATAGTTGTAGTAGGTACTCAAAACAAGTCCCTACTAATCACAACTATCTACAAGGGCCTCAGAATTCCTTCTTGCTTTATTAACAATGAAGAATGCCTCAATGTATTCCCCATAAAGACACTGATTAGTCAAAGAAGGGATCCTCCATACTTACATCTGACAATGAAGAAAGAAACTTCCTTCAATGAGGTAAATATTGATGTCTAAGAAAATATCACCCGTGAGCTACAAATCAGGCCACATACTTTTTGCAGTCTTCTTTGTGGTTATGAAACCGAGTCCCTTCTTCAACCTCCTCTTAGAAAGGCTATGGATTCATCACAATAGGGTGGCTTCCTCATCTACATATTAGAGGATAAAATATTGGTTGGGACTTGCCATCATCATATTCTAGGGTGATAGCCGCAACACCATTGTTGCATCAAAGAAGAACTCCAATTTTATTTTGAGATTCTACATATTGCCAACATAAGCTTCTTGTTGCTACTAAGATGATCTCTCCATCTCCCATAAAATCATATTTTATTTGCCCAATAGTTAAGGGAGATACACATTCATCTAGATCAAGGTTTGGGATCCAAATGCCAAGTACGTACAAGGATCATCCAAATCCCTCCATGAAAATAGAGGTTTTATATAGATTCTATGACCCATCACATGCACAACCTCATATCACCAAGGAGATTATGTGTTGAAGCACACAATGTTGTGTCCAACTATAAAAGAATTGACTAGCATAGGCTATCTCAACAGTCTACTACTGATACAGTATCTGAGAATAGAAGCCAAACACATCCAACAAGTTGCAAAGTATTGACTCAGCGGTACTATACCAATGGGACCTCATCTTCGAGCGTAAGGGTCTCAATTCTCACTTCTTGTGCACCTTTTCTATAACTAAAGAAGACCCAAAATCACAAAGGCTATGGTCCCAGTGAAAATTCCTTACCTCTTGGAAGAGGTTGACGAAGATTATCGATATGACCACCCCATGATCGCAACCAACATCAGAGAGATCACCTCATCACTACAAAAACCCAGGTCTCCTAGACTGCCCAGAAACTAAAAGTTTAAAGATAGGATCATTCCTCAAATTAGGATACATCAAAATCATGTCTATCCTCATAGTTTACCGGATGAGCTCAGAGCACCCTAACACTAGAGGAAACAATGAAAGATACAACAAAGATCATGTTGGCATGGTGAAAATCACAAACCCAACACCAGGATAAATGAAGGCACCATCCATGCACTAGTTATGATCATCTCTAGATCTTCCCTGGATGGCCAACCCATGGTGGTTCTAAGACACAAGTCTCAAATCCATGAAAGAAGATTATGTCATCTTGTGGGATGAATATGACAATGTGTATGTCATGATTGAGGGTAGGGGTCAATATCAGTTTTGAGACACAAGAATCAGGGACACAATCCCTCAACCTTCCTATGTGAAATGTTGTAGAAGTCCAGAATTGTTGTGTGGAGGACCACTGTAACATACTAAACTTTGGTACAAGATTTATTCATTGAGTTATTATACATAATCTTGTCAAATTGAAAATTCTCTTGTTAATCTTCATTCATATTTACACTTTAGTGAATCTTCTTGATATGCGAACACCATGCAATTTCTTACCATTTTAGTCAAATTATCCCATTTGGACCCACAATTGAAAAGTGAAATCACTTAAAGATTCTTCACTTATAAAAATTCAATCAAATAGTTATAATTGTGTGATTAAGAGAGTAAACTTGTTTCTTAATATCATTATCATAAATATGAGGGTTAGTATTTTTTTATTATTTAGACTAATGCATATTTTAGTTATGGTTAAAATTTTGGGTCAAGGGGGTGTGTGTCCTAAGAGCTATAAATACTTGAATTTATGGGGACTTAATAGAAAATATGAATCAAAACCCATTTCATTAATATAGGCAAACATTGCTTTGACGACCCCTGATCCGCGCCTATGCGCTGGGTCATCCTCTTCACATAAAATGGCCGACGTTTGTTACCCTAGGCCTTGGTGACCCAAACTCCCCTATGGATATCCTTGAAGTTATTACTCCCAGCAGCCTCGATAGCTGAGAGACCTTGGACTCTACCGACACCTTCTCGCAATCTACCTAATCCACCTAAGCGGTCTCCTTGGTCAGTTAGTAGAAAATAGTCGTGCTACCATTTTATGATCGTAGACACCATGTAGCATCAACTACCTTGTTTCTATAATGCCAACGAAGACCATAGACAATGAGTCTCCTTCCCCTCCTCCTTGCTATATCTACCCACAAAACCCTAGCCTCCTACATCCATGTGCTACCATTGCCCAAGTGCCCTAGCTGCAACATTGGTCTTCCTCCCTCTCTTCCTCAGCACCACCTGTAATTACCCCAACCAATATATGCCCTTGCCAATCTACAACATAAGGAACTCGACAAACCATCATCTTGACGCCAACATAGACCTATAACGACACCACTCTCAGAACATTCATGATGCTCCAACAACTGTCGGTCTGTCAGACCTGATGCCACTACCTCACCAGAAAGGAAACCAAGGGGTATCACCAGAATTCCTACACATCTACAACTCCCTCTCCAACTATAGAACTCCATCCATGAATCGGGACCTTCAACCAATCGACCTTCCCATTGACACTACAACAGCCACAAAAGATCATCATTCATTAATGAAACCTAATCTTTCGATCCCCCCTTGGACCAGTTGATGACAACATGAGTGTCGATGCCCCAGGGTAACTCTGCAACAACGGCATAAGTCCCCATGATATGTAAGAGCAATCACAATCAATCTCCTTTCTTTTTCAGACATGTTGCACCACCACCCCACAAGCCTCACAAAGGGCACAACTCGTCCAACATAATCATCCTCGACACCACCTTGAAAACAAACCTACAACTCTACAAATCACCCTGACACCCCAAAGGCTCACCAACATGATTTGTGATCACCAGGTTGCTGATCATCATCGTCAACCCTTCCTTCTTTGCCTCTAAACTTTAAACATCCTCCAAATCATACCTTCCTCTCTATTAAGATCTATAGAGCATCTTCTAGCCATCTTCTAACCACAAACCTACCCCAACAACTGTCGCCCAATGCAACATCGGTGGGTACCCTCACAACCCATCTTCAGTTAGGTCACCACCACCATGGATGCAAGGAGACCCACATGAGTTACCTCCTCTGTGCGCGTACTTAGTTTCTTCTTTAGTGATGAGCTACAATTTGAAACCATTACCCCATCACCATCACCTTCCTCAACCCTACTTGAATCTCAGAGATATGAAGAGATTCCCTTTGATGTCTACTGAACGGAAGGTGTATAGGACTGGCATGATCAACTATAGAAGGCAAGACCAGTCCACGAAGACTAGCCTTCAAGAGTTTATATGAATATCGGTCAGGATCTTGTGAGATAATGACTACATACCTGAGATCTGAATGCGTAAGACTATCTCCACATGCTTGAATGGCATCAGACTTGGTTGTAGTCAAAGTCCATGAATGAGAATCGACCAAGATAAATGATCTTCATTTCAAGAAATAGGTAACTACTCCATTTTCTTAATGATAGTTCAAAAAATCAAATTACAGTATAGATAATTGATTACTTAGACATTAAAACAAAGAATAATATTAGTCAAGGTTTTAATGAAATATTATTCAACTGTTGTAATAGATTATATAACTTACTTAAACTCAATACATTGCACTTCATGGTGGGGTGTTAGTCTCAAGTAAACCATATGTCTAATGATGTCCAACATATGAGAATTTGGTGATGTAAATGTGGTTATAATGTTGATTTGACATATGGGGTTTATTATCTAATTGTTTGTTACATAGGAATCACAACTCTAGAAAAATTTGTAAATATGATAGCATATATAAATGAAAAATGGATGTAGGATGTTTGTCTAACTAAATTGGTCTACTTAAATAATATGGGTTAGGAATGAAAGACGTAAGTATAATAAATTCCTTAAAACATAAGTGTATATGACCATAAACTTATAAAATTTACCTTATAAAATTCCAATCAAAATATAAACTTATAAAATTTACCTTAGAAGACACTTTGGGTTGGACCACACTATTCTCATTCATACAAAATAGTATTATAAACATATTTGTACTCATATATACATATTCAGGTCTAAGAACAAGTATATGACTAGATATATAGACATATTTTAGATTAAATTTGATGATGATATCTCATAAAGCAAACATTTTAAACCCTAGTTTCTAAACAAAACTATATCATATGACGAATAATATTATAGGAACCAACTCTAGAATACAAGATAGTTTAGAACATAGATAAAATATGGATCTGAAACATATCAATATATTAGACCATTGATAAGTATAATTATTATAAATTATATAAGGATTAGTTTCAATAAAGTTCAATATTATAAAGATAAAAATAAAATCATTACTGACATATGTGGTGGTTATATGTAGAATAAGATAAATTAACAAGTAAAATCAACTATAAGTATAATTCAACTACAATCCCACTAAGATATAGATGATGGGAAGCTATGGACTAATAAGTAATATGGTAAAAACCTAACTGAACAACTTTGATTCCAAGCCAAATGGTGACATGATTATTATCCTTTGTAGCTACCTCTTCATAAATTCTTGGGGCCACATTTTTACTATGCAATCCTTGGAGTATAGAATAAATTGAGGTACTTTATCTTCTATTTAATTGTTGAACTATTTTCCCTCTTGATGGACACACATATATCTTGATTCGTCGTGAATTTCATATAGTTTTGAAACCTTTATATGTTCTTGAAAGTTCACCACTCTCATTTTGAAATTGATGAACTATTGTTTATATGTTCTTGAAAGTTCACCACTCTATTAAATTTTTGACTCCCTCTGGACTTTGGTCCCTTGGGCATTGGCCCTATAGAGCTTTGGCTCACATGAGTGGGCCAAGTACCCCACAACCCTGCATATTGGATAGGGATTAGTTGCCCCCCTATTTACTAGAATAGCTAATAAGGAACTAGTGTCATTCTATCCTAGAGTGTGAGAACACAAGGCACTTAGCCCTAGAAAAGATATGATAGAAAGGTGCCAAAGCTTGTTAAATTGAATATCTTGAAATTGATATATTTTGTGAATAGCTTGGATAAATTTTTCATACTTGAAATATTAAATCTTGCTTAGGGATGATCTTGTGAAAGAATTGCCATCTTGAAATTGATATTGAAATTTCTTCTTGTTAGCCTTTAGTCCACAAAATAGTCCTTTTCTAACTTTTATTATGAATCTAGATCCTAATTCGCACATAGTTTAATAATTGGATTTAGTACCAGCTTTGTTGATCCATATTTTCCCATTATGGTGTCCATGTGTGGTTTTGTTCCTTTGGGAACGCATGGACAGACGACTTGAAGAAGACATAGAAGAGACATGCAGGAGATGTACTCTATTGATTGAAGACTAGATAAGACTTATATTTTTATTTTTGAAGTCCTATGTAAAATTTAGCTTCCACACTCTAATGTACAAGAATGAATGTAATAAAGATTGTTTATATTTTTGATATTATATTGTAAACATTTGATCGTAAAGATCGAGTCTTTACAACCACAATTTCCGAAGGACTTGGTCACCTCCCACACCCAATAAAAATCTAATTAACAGAAAACCACTTTGGCATGGAAGATACCAAGAGTGGACATTTATTCATGCTTTATGACACCCCTCTTATTCCGCACATGTTATTGCATGGAAATAATCGAATATGCCTGGATTACATGTGAAGATCACTATTCAATGATCTCCTATCATGTTTGGCATTTGCCTTGTCAAGCGAAGGCCAAATGCTTGCAAATAGAATGGAGTCATAAGATCAGAGAGGAATTTCAAAAGGAATACAATCTTGATTTCTTAGTTTTGGTTAGGTATTGTACATGGCTCGACAACATTGGACATATACTAAAGAAGGACGTTAAAGTATGAATAGGTGTGGTCTAATCACAACTACAGCAACACATTGCCCAAAGTTTAGTTCCAATTCAAAACATTGACATGCTTGTTGACAGCACAATCGACCATGCACTCCTCAACTACATGGATGGGTTTTCCTACTATAACCGAATCAAGATGGATAAGGAAGACAAAGAGAATAAATCCTTCATCATAGAGTAGGGAGTATTCTCCTACCAAGTCATGCCATTTGGTTTGAAGAATGTTGCGGCCACATATCAAAGAGTTATTGTCTCTCTATACCAAGACACGATGAAAAAGGATGTGGATGTCTATATGGGCAACATGATAGACAAATCTGAAAGTCCATAAGACCACATTGTCAATGTAGAGAAAGTTGTTTCAATGAATACAGTGATTTTCTTTTCTCTGGAAACCAACAAAGTGTATCTATGGGATTACATCAGGTAACAACTCATGTACATTGTTAGCTAGATACAAATCAAAGTCGACCCCCAAAATGCTTGAGATATTAGTAAGATGCCCCCCCTCCCCAGAACTGAAAAGGAGATAAGAAGCCTACTCGGTCACCATCAATACATCATCCACTTCATTTCCAAGATGCACCTATATGCAATCCGATCTTCAAGTTTCTTAAGAAAAATTCCAATTCTTGATGGGAAGAACAATACGAGGAGACACTCCTGAAGATTAAAAACTACCTCACCAATACACCAATACTAAAGCATGAAGTTTGAGTATACCTATCACCCTTTGAATATTACTCTACTAAAGATCAATGGGCGGAGTCTTGAGTCAATTTGTGATCTATGGCAAGCACACTATATATTATATATGCAAGAACTTCATTCATACCAAGGTTTGCTACACTAGAATTGAGAAGTATTATTTATCTTTGATACATGCAACAAGGAATATGCACCACTATTTATTGATGTATCCTCTATAGCTAATTGCAAAGCATGCCTAGACAATGTCAAAATGGGTCATTGACCTATGGGTCGACCTATTTAATATGGATGTGGGTAGGATTTATTGCCACCCATTTGAATATATGTCAAACCTGAACCAACCTATTTATTTGGTAGGTCTTACAGGTTGACACAAATGACTCACTTAAATAGAATAGAAACTAAACATTAAGGTATGTAGATGTGTACTTTTGAGAATTTGAGGATATGATTATATACTTAATGGGCATTTGAATAAGTAGGGTTTTGTACTTACATGCAATATATGTTGGACATACTTGAACTTATATGTATATATATATATTTATATTTATGAGTACTGTTTCTTTCTGTTTGTATTGCAAATATTTGTGCATTTGTAATAAGAATAATAGTTTTACCTTGTGTTGATATAAATGATAACGAAATCCTAATTTGTTTGTATCTTTCAGTTACAATGATTTCTTTAAGTGTTGGACATCTACATGTATTGACTAATTGTTCCTCATGTATATTTTATACTACAGAAAATGCTTTTTACAACAGTTCCTTTTCTCAATTTACAATAAGTGTTAACCGTTGTATTAGATCGCGTGGTCTTATGGGGGGTTCTTTACACAACATGTGATCGCATGTTGTAATAGATGTATTTTATACAACAGTTGAAACATGTTGTCTTTTAAGGAATGGCCTATTGTAATATGGGTATTTTACACAACATGTGGTGCACCTGTTGTAATATATATTATACAACAGTTGAACGACATTGTCTTTCACTAAACACACCCATTGTAATAGGGTATTTTTTACCACATGTGGTTCGCCCGTTGTAATATATATTATACAATAGTCGAAGCATGTTGTCTTTCACTAAACACACCCGTTGTAATAGGTAGGTATATTACAACATGCAGTGCACCTTTTGTAATATACATGTTTATACAATAGTTGGAGTATGTTGTCTTTCCATACATTTAACCGTTGTAATCGGATTGTTTAGACAATATGGTGTGTGTCTGTTGTAATATATATAATTTATACAACATGTTATGCATGTTGTAGTTCACTAGAAACACCTGTTGTAATAGGTGTATTTTTTTCTTGACAAATCTGTTGTAATAGGTGTGGATAACACAACATGTGTTGTTTGTTGTAGAATCATACATTTTACAACATATCATTAACTGTTGTCTTTGATTAGAGTTTGACATGTTATATATCGAGCCAATTGTATTGATCAAATTAACCATATTATTAATAAATTATAATAAATATGCAATTATACTTTTTCATTTCACAAACAAACATATAATTAAACAAAATTTCCATCAAAACTTGAAAGAAACTCGTACTAAATTTAATTAATAATAAATCATCCATACAAAGATTCAAAAATACAAAGTACTGAGTATCCACTCTAGAATCAAACTGAAAACTAACTAAAAAAGTTTCACACATTGGTCTATGATAAAGAACAAATGTCTCCCCCACATGTCACATAATCTTATGTGTGCTCAAGAACACGTCGCCCACTCGTTTCGTACCTCATCAATTTCTTCTTGGTTGAAGCAACAACCAATATACTTCAAATAATACTGCAATCATATGACAAATATATCAACATATTGTGATTTTTTCATTTTATTTAGAAATTTGAACAAACTAAAAGAATATAATGTAAGTAGCTTACACATTCAAGAATATTTCTATTTCTCGCATCAAAGATGTCTTTCATATACTTCATCAGATAATACCCGCAATCTGTATTGTTTGGCTTCTTTGGACATTGTACAAAATAAATATTAATTTGTTATCCAAATAATTGTGAGAACTTGTTAGCAAATAAGAGGATGGAAAGGTATAAATAGCCAGAAAACTTAATAAAAGGTATGTGTAAACATAATAAAAAATGCTATAAGAGTGAAAAAGGCGTGGTTTATTGCTGAAGAAGGCATGGTTTATATGCCATATTGGATGATGCAAAACTTACTCTTGCAAGAGGGGGATTTTGCAAGAGTGAAGAATGCCACCCTTCCAAAAGGAACCTTTGTTAAACTACAGCCTCGCAACATTTAAATTCAATTTAAGTAGATCACTATCAAGCAAACAATCATTAAACTCCTGCATGCATTCTAGAAGAAGGCTCTTTACAAACTTATTAAATGGCCTTACAATTGGGATCTACCTATAGGGTCTACTTGTAAACCCAAAGTGTAATATCTTATTTCAAAGGATAATGCCCGAGCAACTTGATGATATTGACCCAAAGAAGATCTAATTGATATATGTAAAAATAAGAGCATTTGTAAAAATAAGATCATATCAAATCAAGTAGCAGAATCTGAAGAAACTAGAATAACACTTCTATTGGTGAATCAGAAAGCAATATTTTTCTGGATCAAAATGGTAAATTACCTTGATAATTTCCCATTTCAAATTCTTCCTATATTGCACATCTCTCTTTTGATAAACTTTATGAGTCCTATTCAAATTCATATCAAGAATTCTATGCATTAGTAAATATATATGGAACTTTCAATACATGTATTATGTAATTGAAATTGTTTTATAAAATACTTACAACTCCATGAGTTTTTCCACGTTCCCACGTAATTTTCCTCGTAACGGATCAAGATAGTGGCACATACCCAATGTATCCAATGTCCCCTACGCATACATGAGTATTACATTTTAAGATTAATGTATTTTTAAGAAACATTTAAAGAAACAAATAACATACAATAGACAAAATGTATGCGTACCCCACATTATAAGGTATAAAGAACAATTCTAATCCTTGTTTCTTCCTTCTAATGAACTGATCTTCTAAGTACTGCGCCCGAGTCTCCACTTTATCATTGTATAATAGATCTATAAAATGTGGACATATAAATCCAAGTATATTAAATACAATGTTTGGATCAAGGGTCAAGATTATGATATTTGTAGATCAAGTTTTAGTGTTCGAGATTAGGGCTAAATTTTTCTTATGTCAACCTTAGTGTTGGGTCATTCACTTATAATCAACCAATATCTCAATATGTCCAACATTATTTCAAATATCAAGTATTTTGAGTGTGAATGGCCTACCTAGGTTTTCTAAGTACATGTGTTAACCCTAATTATCCTGGTCAATATGCAAGTCCAAAAATCAAGTCTTTAGATCATTATCAAGTTCTAACATCATTTGCGTTCAAGATTAGATCAAGTTCTAAATTAGTATTATGAGTAAATCAGAGATCAACTTTTAGGTCAATAGATTAAGATGTGCCACAAGATTTAGATCAATCATATTGTTAAGATGACATCATCATATTCAAGATTGAATCAAGTCAACAAATATAGATCTAGATCATTAATGGGTCAAGTATGACTTTAGATTCTCGATATGAACATTAGAGTCAAGAATTAGGGTTTTCAGTGGTTTAGTCAATATTAACCATCAACATAGTCATTTAGATCAACTATATAAGCAATAGATCAAGATTAAGATATATCAGTGACAAACGTTTCAAATCAGGTTTCCAAAGTATTTTTAATCGATAAACTAGGTTTTTCTAATCAAGATTGACTACTTGTTCGAATTATGTTAGGATGGATTTTCTACAATTAATACAATCTGAACATTTTACTGATTTTCTGAATAGAGAGGAGAAAAAATACCTTAAATCAGAAATTATGAGCCGTTTGATGTGTAAATGACGGTTGAGATTTGTCCATGTGGGCGAGGAAACTCCCTTGCTTGGTGGTCTGGTTCAGAGGTTAAAAGGCTGGTTCAATCACTGTTTTAGATGGGTTCTTTGAATCCATATTGAACCACATCGATCCTTTGGACCAGTGGTTCAGGAATCTTCCTCTTATGCTCTATCTTCCCTATGAGCGCAGACAGCAGGCGGAGGAGCTCGTCAGAGAGGGGGTGTTTGGGCACAGGGGAGGCCGACGGAGGCCATGAGAAGGCCGTCTGTGATCGCTGCGACTTCGTGAGTTGGGTGGCGGTGGTGGATTGAGGCAATATGGTGAGGAAGGGGAACAACCATAGTGGGTTGCACGGTGGCACCGCACCAGCAACAGGAGGTAGAGAAAGAGGTGGTTGGGGGTGCACAAGACCAAGAAAGACCACGGAAAGGGGTGGGAACCCTGCGGAAAGGTATAGGCAACCTTGTGCGAGGGTTTATATAGCTAGAGAAGGCGAGATCTAGGGTTTTCCTATAGCCACAACATCCATGGTGGCAGTCATGAGAGAAAGCTCTCAATTGCTCTCAAAACAGGTCAAAACAAGGGGGGGGAGGCCATTTGAGTTCGGAATGGTGGAAGAAACGTTCCGGTTCATTTGATTTTTGAAACTGGTAAAAAACGAGCCAAAAGGGTGTGTCGGTCCCCTTAGTCTCCTCCCCGCAGATTGTGGGAGATAGGAGATGACCTCCTAACCGTTGGATCAGGCTGCGATCCGTGGCTCTCTGATCTAAAGGCTGAGGTTCATCCCTTGCCTTAGCCAGCAGATTGCTAACTAGAAAAAGATCAGAAAATGGCAATAAAAGGGGTTTTTAAGCACAAAACTTTCAAAAATCATAGTAAATCGTAGGAATGTCCAAATGACATAAAATTTGGAACATAGCTTCACAAAAACGTGGAGAACCTTTAGAAAACGTTTGATAACCAAAATATGAAGTTTGGTGTATCAATTTGATTCTTTGAATAAAGTGATGATTGAATCTAATTTGAAGTGTTATAATGTGTATAAAAACTACATTGATCACCATATTTCGAATTTGAGTCTCAACATTGATTTAGGATCCAAGAAAATTAATTTGGGACAATGAGTGAGTTTATAAGAGGGAAAAAATAGTAATTACATCATTATAATGCGAAAATCCACTTTGTTACAAAATCCTTCGGCCTTATTGAGTTTTGAAGTAGTGATTGAGGGGAAATAGTCTTTAGAAAATATTGAAACATGAAACAATGCTAAATGAGTATTTGTTTAAACAATTTGGAAATAAATTATTTTTTTTGGGAAAATACGTGAAAATATGTAAATGAAGAATAAAACATGAATAATTCGTAAAATTTGGGAAAAATGCGGGTTTAATATGAAATTCAGGTGTACCATATGTCGAATAAAAAATTTGCATATTATACATGAATACTTGAAAAATTCAGAGAATTATGTGAATATGACGTGTTGTTTAACTATGGTCCTTTACAATATGTAGCTTGTACAACAGGTGATATCATGTTGTGTAATAATAGTATATTACAATGGTTTAGTTTACGTTGTGTAATGAAGGTCTATTACAACGGTGTTTTATGTGTGGATATTACAACATGTTACAACATGTTGTGTAATTATAATATATAACAACAAGTTGGAGTCTGTTGTCTCATGTTGGGATATAACAACGAGTTTCAATATGTTCTATTATGGTGGTCTATTACAACATGTACGAGATACAACATGTAAAGGCCTGTTGTATAATTAATACACACTACAACGGGTGAGTCTGTGTTGTGTAATGATGCTCTATTACAACAAGTGACTATTACAACGGGTCAAAATATGTTTTGTAAATAACATCTTTTACAACGGTTTTGAATATGTTGTTATACTACAACCTATTACAACACTTTAGCAGTTGTTGTAGTATCCCCCTATACTACAACAAGTTTGGCATGTTGTAAATGACTTGTGTTGTATAAAATATACAATATACAACACAAAAATGGGCTTGTTGTGATAAGTATGCTAACTACAACACAATCATCACAACTGTTGTCTATCTCCCGTTGTAAAAAGCATTTTCTGTAGTAGTACAAATCTGAAAGTCCATAAGACCACATCGTCAATGTAGAGAAAGTTGTTTCAATGAATACAATGATTCTCTTTTCTCTGGAAACTAGCAAAGTGTATCTATGGGATTACATCAGGTAACAACTCATGTACATTGTAGCTAGATACAAATCAAAGTCGACCCCCAAAATGCTTGAGATATTAGTAAGATGCCCCCCTCCCCAAAACTGAAAAGGAGATAAGAAGCCTACTCGGTCACCATCAATACATCATCCACTTCATTTCCAAGATGCACCTATATGCAAGCCGATCTTCAAGTTTCTTAAGAAAAATTCCAATTCTTGATGGGATGAACAATACGAGGAGACACTCCTGAAGATTAAAAACTACCTCACCAATACACCAATACTAAAGCATGCAGTTTGAGTATACCCTATCACCCTTTGAATATTACTCTACTAAAGATCAATGGGAGGAGTCTTGAGTCAATTTGTGACCTATGGAAAGCACACTATATATTATATATGCAAGAACTTAATTCATACCAAGGTTTGCTACACTAGAATTGAGAAGTATTATTTAGCTTTGATTCATGCAACAAGGAAGATGTACCACTATTTGATGATGCATCCTCTATAGCTAATTGCAAAGCATGCCTAGACAATGTCAAAATGGGTCATTGACCTACGGGTCAACCTATTTAATATGGATGTGTGTAGGATTTATTGCCACCCATTTGAATATATGTCAAACCTGAACCAACCTATTTATTTGGTAGGTCTTACAGGTTGACACAAATGACTCCCTTAAATAGAATAGAAACTAAACATTAAGGTATGTAGATGTGTACTTTTGAGAATTTGAGGATATGATTATATACTTAATGGGCTTTTGAATAAGTAGGGTTTTGTACATACCTGCAATATATGTTGGACATACTTGAACTTATATGTATATATATTTATATTTATGAGTATTGTTTCTTTCTATTCGTATTGCAAATATTTGTGCATTTGTAATAACAATAATGTTTTTACCTTGTGTTGATATAAATGATAATGAAATCCTAATTTGTTTGTATCTTTCAGTTACAATGCTTTCTTTAAGTGTTGGACATCTACATGTACCGACTAATTGTTCCTCATTTATATTTTAAATTATAAACAAAAGCTGAGTTTCTTCTTTTTTTGGGTGACTGAGAGAACCCATCTCAGGTGAGCCCGACATGGTAAACTCTCAAGGCATGAGAGTGTGTGGCCTAGTCACCCCCCCTCCTGCACCAAATTAATGTGGATTTCCATTCACATTGTGCCTTTAGTAAGGTTCAAACTTGGGTCCTTCATTGGGACTTACTGAGCTTTCACCACCCGGGCAACTGTGGCCAGAAAAACATGAGTTTTTATAGACTAATTTAGAACAAGAATATGATGTTTTTTTATTATGATTGACGTGAAATTAACAAACGAAAATGTAAAGTTTGTGTTACACGTAAAAAATGAGCAACATGCAGAAAAATGTTGAACTTATATTTCTATTATTTATAACAAGAAATTTGAGTAGTGTTGTGTAGATTTCAAGTAATTGACAGTAAAGATGGCTTTCGTTGGCGTGAGCGACAAGTTGAAGGGCAAGGCGATGGCATCTGGCCGACCATCTTTTCCGGACGTTTTCCAATAAAAGGGAGTGGAAGCTAACACAATTTCTGTTGATAGACATCTTGAGGCGCACTTAGCCCTAGATCTGACTCTTGTTCAATCTATACCAAGTTCTCCGCATGTTTGGGAGTCGATACGCCTGAGATCCCTTGGGAATGCCTTAGATATGAAGAGCATCGATGTTTCGCTGAGTAATGAGAAAATTATCTATCATGGCATGGAGGTAGTGGAGAATGTGATTGGATGGAGTAAATGCCTATTGGGTTACGTGATAGATTTTTGGCCAGAAATCCCAACTATGGCGGCCTATTTTGATAGTATTTGGCATACAAGGAGCTTTTTCAAACTATTTGATAGAGGATTTGGTTTTTTCCTACTCAGGTTTGATGATCCTACCAATCTTAATTCAGTGCTTAAAACTAAGATTTATGTTAGAGGGAGGCCAGTGGTTTTTAGGAAGTGGGAACCTAGAGATTCTTAGAACAGAGTAGTGGTTTCAGATGTGCCGATTTGGGTAGATATTCTTGATCTTCCAATGAAGTTGTGGGACAACAGAACTTTCAACAGAATAGGATCTTATTTGGGTCATCCTGTGAAAATGGACGATGATACTTACAGTCTTAGACGTTTAGATGTGGCCAGAATCCTAGTCATGGTGAGTAAGGATGCTAGATACCCGAGGAAACTCACACTGTGCAGTGATGAAGGGAAAGAGCATACAGCTTGTTTAGATTATGAGTGGATACCTTATAAATGCAAGTATTTTGGTCTTTTTGGTCATGAGGATTGCCATGTAAGGCCGGATGGAAAGAAATAGAGACATGTATCGAGTGGTATTGCTAAAAAAGATTGGAAAGAGAAAAAGAGCAATGCTGGGATCCTGTTTGACAATATTCCTACTGGAAAGATAGATGATGATTTATTGGTCATTGAGGAGATATATAACGAAGAAGAAATTAATCATGCCAGAGATAAACTCCTTCAAGAAACTCCTTCCATTGAAGATCTGAGATTATCAAATGAAGTGAATGAAGGCTTTGAACAAAATGTCTCAGAGGAAGCCAACTTAGCTATTCTTGGCTCTGTTCCTTCTAATCCTACACCTCTTTTTATGTCTAATAATGTGTCTCCTAGAAGTGAAATTAGTTCTCAAGCCTCATCTAGCTCTATTGTTGTAATTCATGGTAACAAAGTACCACCTAAATGTCAAGGAAAACTGAATGTCAACATGTATAACAGAATGGAGAATTCTCAATTTTCACCCTTTCAACACGATCTTCATCTTTCGTCTACAAGTACTGAGGCTATTATCTTGACTATTTCAGGTAAGGTTAATGCTGAGGCTGTCAGCTCAACAGCTCGAGTCATTAAATGAATCCTCCTCTTATAGTCTCTTCTTGGAATATCAGGGGTCTGAATAACATGATTGGACCCGTTCAAGAAGAGCTAAGAAGGTTGAATGGTGATATAGTTATTCTAGTAGAAACTAAAGTTAGAGTAGAGAAAATTAATTACCTTATGACCAGATATTTTCCTGAGTACAAATATGTTTCTAATCATTGTTCTCACTGTCTGGGTAGAATCATTATCCTATACAGAAACTTCTCTGTTGACGTTATTGAGGAATCCGATCAATTCATTTTTTCCAGGGTGTCGATTGATAATTTCTCCTTTTTGCTCTTGGCTATGTATGGCCACAATGGTGATGTGGAGAGATCTAAACTTTGGGAGGATATTAATACTATTAGTAACACTATTAATGAGCCCTGGATTCTTTTAGGGGATTTTAATGCTATTAGATCTGAAGTTGAGAGAATAAGCATTCAACCTCCTACCAAAAGGTCGATGGATGCCATCAACAATTGTTTACTAAATGCTGGTTTATACGACATGAGTCTGGGAGGACCTTTCTTTTCTTGGGGCAACAAATAGAGTGGAGATCTTTTTATCACTTTAAAAATTGATAGAGTTCTTCATAATACTCAGTTTATTGCTAGAATTTAGGATTATTCTTGGGAACTAGTTTCTAGTTCGATTGGTGATCACAGGCGGATTGTGTTGAAGAATGGTAACCCGAGGTTTGTGAAATCTCCTTTTAGATTTGTTAACGCATGGACTCAAAGGGAGGATTTTTTAGACAAGGAAAAGGAGGCTTCGACTACTGAAGCTGATGGACATAAGATGTTTACTTTGTATAGGAAGCTTGAATCGGTTAGAAGAACTCTTGTGAAGTGGAACAAAGAGACTGTGGGTGATATCTTTGATAATGCTAGAAAAATTAGATTCCAGGCCAATGAAGCTCAAATAGATGTAGATCTTGACCCGTTGAATGAAGTGAAGAGGAATAACACTAATTCTCTTAGGAAAGAAGCCAAGGCTGCAGAGCAGGATGAAGAGTCCTTATTGAAACAAAAATCTAGATTCCAATGGTTGAAGGAAGGTAATGCTAACTCTAAATTCTTTTACTCCTCCCTTAAAACCAGAAGACATAGAAATTATATGAAAAATATGATGGTTAACAATCTGAGTATTACCAATTATGATGATATCAAGGGTGCTGTCAAGGATTTTTATATGAAGCTTTTTATTAACCATGACTCTATTGGGGATGTGTGGAAAGGTATTTGGGAAGGTAACACTCTTTTTTCTGATCAGGCAAATACTTTATTGAATCCTATCTCTAGAGATGAGGTTGATACCATTGTGAAGATTCTGAATTCTGATAAGGCCACGGGGCCTGATGGGTTCAATGGTTGTTTCTTCAAAGCTGCGTGGAGTATTATTGGAGATGATACTTTTGAGGCCATTAAGGAGTTTTTTTGCTAAAGGGTCGATGCTTAAAGAGGCAAACAAATCTTTTATCACTCTTATCCCAAAGGATCATGACTCTTCTCTCATTGCAAATTGGATGCCTATTGCTCTATGTAACACCTTCTATAAGATTATCTCAAAAATCATGGCTAATAGGTTGAAACCGGCGCTTCCTCTTCTTATTGATTCTTCTCAATGTGCTTTTGTGAGTGGTAGATCTATGAAAGATGCTATTTTTCTTACTAATGAAGTTCCCAGTGAGTTCAGCAGGGAATCTAATAATATGTGCTTTCAAGCTGACATTACTAAGGCTTATGATTCTGTTAGTTGGAAATTTTTGTTCTCAGTCTTATTCAAGATGGGGTTTCCTTTGAGGTGGATTCGTTGGGTTGAGGCTATTTTAAATTCCACTTCCTATCAAATTCTGGTTAATGGGGAGCTTACTGATACTTTTTTTCCAACTAATGGGATTAGACAAGGTGATCCACTTGCACCTTATCTTTTTTTTATTGTGATGCATGTGTTTTCTAATCTTATGAGAAAAGGTATTATGAATAAATCTCTTCAGCCTATTAAAGCTAGGAATTGTGAGCCAGTGTCACATCTTATTTTTGTTGACGATTTGATGTTGTTTATGAAAGCCTCCCCTAACAATGCAAGATTTATTAGTAATGCTCTAGATAATTTTGGTATGATGTCTTCTTTGAAACTGAATGTTTATAAAAGCTCTATTGTTTTCAGTAAGAAAGTTAAAGTTGAACCTATTCTGGAGATTCTCAATATGAAGGAAGGAGACATTAGTGATATGAAATATCTGGGTATCCCTTTTTTTATGGGTAAGCTCTCTAGGAAGCACTGCTATCCTTTAATTGACAGGCTCAAAAAAAGGCTTGACTTGTGGAAAGCAAAGCTGTTAAGCCTTGGTGGAAGATTGGAACTCATCAAAACAACTTTCTCTGCTTTATATCTTCATTGGATTGTCTCCTTCCCTATTACTTCTTCCATTTCTGAATCCATTGATAAAATCATCTGGGATTTTCTATGGGGGAAGTCCTAAGGGAAGAAAAATAACCATCTTGTTTTTTTGGGATAATGTGACGCTTCCTCTTTCAAAAGGTGGTCTTGGTGTTAGGAAATGCAGTGAGATGACACGTGCTTGTGTTATAAAAAACGCTTGGGACCTGGCTAGAGAGAAAGGTAGCCTTTGGGTGAAGTGGATTAAAGCTAAATACTTAAGTAAAGAAATTTTCTAGAGTATTGAGGCCTCTCATAACTACTCTTGGTTATTCAACAAGTTGCTTTGGTGAGAGGTAGTCTTCTGGGACTTATTAGATTCCATATTGGCATCAATTCTCAATTCAAAGTTTGGAATGTACCTTGGGTGAATGGTAAATTTCTCTCGGACTGTGATGAAAATTTTAAGTCCATCACTTCTGGTATTGGATCTGAGGTTGTTACGAGTATGATCATTTCTAATGGTGCTTGGTCCTTGCCTAAGTCTAGAGATGTTGTGTCGATTCTCAAATTTATCGAAGATAATAATATTAAGATTGGCAGTAAGGATTCTATAACTTTTCTGGATAAGAATGATGCTAGTTTGAAAGATGTTTGGGATGCTATTAGGAGAAAATGTTTTGAATCTCAGTTTCTTTTGTGGATGTGGAAATGTTAGGTTCCTAAAAATTACTTATTTCACGCTTGGAAAGTTCATCTCAATAAACTCTCTACTCAGGATTATAGCAGAAGGTTGGGTATCACAGTGGTCTCTATGTGTCTTTTTTGCATGGATGACTATGAGGATGGTTTTCATTTATATTTTCAATGTAAGTTTGTTAAAACGCTGTGGAAATATTGTCTTGATGGGGGCTTAATCAAGTCTATTCCTAATGATTTAAGTGATTTTAGAAGTTTTACTTCGAAATCTGAATAGATTGTTGGCTTTGCTACTCTGTACTATCTCTAGTTTGAGAGAAATAGAAGGATGCATGATGATATTGCCAATAGTCCTAATTTTCTGATAAGGATGATTAAACATATCCTTATGGAGCTGAGCTGATTTATGGTGTCTTTCCCTATCTCTTGGTAGATATCTAGGAGTGTTGATGATGTTTGCTTGATCCTTTTCCTGGTAGACCTGAGTTGTGATCCCCCTCTGTTCAGGTTGGTGGCCTCCTCTGTAAAAAATTCATATCTTTATCTTGTTGGTTGTATGGTGTATGTGTAGACTGATGAAGTTTCTAATCTACCTTTGGTTATATGGTCCTATTTTTCTGGTTGGTGTGAGTTCTCATTCTGAGAAGGTGGCAGGCGGCAGGTTGAGCCCAACCATTATGGTGTCAACGCTCCCTTCTTTTTGGAGTTGTGTCTTGGTATATGGTGCTTGAGGCTGCTATTCTCTTGGTTTGATCTTCTATGTCTTTCGCCAGTGTCTGCATGGCTTCCTGTTTGTTTTGATCCTTTGTCTGAGAAGGTGGCAGTTTGAGCCCCACCTTGATGGTGTCGGTGATCCCTCCTTCTCCTTGTTACTCTTCCATGATGTTCATTGGTATCTTTGTCTACCTTCTTGATTTATGTTGAAGAAGGTGTTAGGCTTTCACATCTATGTTTTAAAGGGAAATGTTCTTCTCAGGCTACTGGGTTATATGTTCCTTTTTCTCTGGTTGGTGTGAGCTCTCATTCTGAGAAGGTGACAGGCAGCAGGTTGAGCCTCATCATTATGGTGTCGACGCTCCCTTCTTCTTGGAGTTGTGTCTTGGTTCTAGTGCTTGAGGGTGTTTGGTTTTTTGAGCTGCTATTCTCTTGGTTTGATCTTCTATGCTCATTGGGCAATGTCTGCCTAGATTCCTATTTGTTTTGATCCTTTGTCTAAGAAGGTGGTAGTTTGATCACCATATTGATGGTGTCGATGCTCCCTCCTTCTCTTTGTTACCCTTCTATGAAGTTCAGTGGTATCTTTGTCTACCTACTTGCTTTATGTTGAAGAAGGTTTTCAGGCTTTCACATCTATGTTTTAAAGGGAGACGTTCTTCTCGAGCTGCTGGGTTTATGTTCTCATCTTTTGAATCCCATGGATTCTTGAGTGCAAATGCTCTGTTGACGTCCTTTTCTGGCTCAGGGTTAGTAGATGGTTGAAGTCTGCATCTATCTGGTCTTCTTTGGCTGAGAGCTATCTGTGTCTTTTTGTTTAGTAGTTACATATTCTTCATTCTTTGAGCTCCTCGCTCAGTAGATCTTGTTTTTTTAGCTATTTCTATGATTAGATCAATAGTATGTTTTGTACAGAAACTATACCTTGGAAAATACAAAAATAGCCCGCACTTTTGACCGTCCAAAAAAAACAAGAAATTTGAGTTTGACTACAAGTTATATGGGTACCAACAGGTCAAGCCATGGAACGTTGGGTCAGGTTTGGGGAAAGTTTTGTACAAATCGTATATCATTGGGTCCTTTTTTTGACCTGCCCTTGCAAGAACCACACTCATAATGACCTAAACCAAACCCAACCAGACTCACCCATTTAATAGGTTTAAGCATGATCCTCTCTGCTCTTTATGGGATCAACACCCTCACAACATGATATGTTGTGTTAGGTAATTTTATTGAAATTCAATATCACACACGTAGCTAAAAAGTCTATCAAAGTGCAATATCTAAGCGATCAGTTAACAAATTTCCTACTCCTAAAAGAAGAGACACATGAATACAAGTTTCCTAGATGAAGACATAGGGATGAGCTAGCTGCCCAATTTGATTACTTTTCCAAATAATGGACTATAGATGTTTTTATTTTATGCTGAGTCAATTGCAAAGGATTTGGTGTAGGAGTGGTTCTTCAAAAACCCTAAGGGGGACAACTATCAGTACAAGACAGTTATATTTCAACACCACCAACAATGTGAGAAGCCTACATCTTGGGGATTCAGACCATGAGACATCAAGAGGAATGTCACCTCAAGGTTTATGGGTATTCTCTCCTCGTGATATATAAAGTTCAAACTAACTAGAAGACAAACCATTAAAACATGGTTACCTACTAGAGTACATGTGCTCTCTAGCTTGATATTAGGAACATATATTGTTCAACTTCATTAGAAGAGAGAACAGTGCATAAGTTGATGCTCTGCATACCCTCGCTTAATGGATTAACATACAAGGGCTCCATACCTTTTCTTTCAAAGAACATACCATTTCTCAATGGATCTATTGCATGGTCATCATCAACATAGTTACCAATGAAGAGAAGGATTGGTTCAATGATGTCAAAACATAATTGGAATTTCAAGCAACCCCTAAAGGACTCTCACAAAAAGAACAATAGGTTCTCAAGTGATTAGCGATGTAGTATGTCCTAGGGGTAGAACACCAATATTGTGACGTCCCCGTATTTTCTAAAACATAAAAAGATGTGTGACGTACAAATTGAAACCCTCACCTCAGCGAGAAACCCAATGTAAACATCCCACACAAGGCTAAGAAGAAGAAAATCAAGTGAGTCAGAAGGAAACAAATGGTACCACATGTACATGAACAATAATAAAACCATACCACATATGTTCACCATTAAACATATAATTACAAAATGAATTGTTACAACATTTGATATTACATATTGAACAAAAAACTATACATATACATGTACTACCACTAAACTATAGGATCTTAAGACAATAGGTACACCTTTACATCAGCTAGCCACACAACTCTCAACTATCCTGGATCTTCAAGAGCATAACCACAACCTAAACAAAAGATTACATGAGGTACACGTCAATACAATATGCAAGAATATTGTACTGAGTATGCCTACGTGTCTTTTATATACCTCTCATCATATCTTGGCAATAAGATAAAACTAATACTTGGAAGTTACAAAGAAATATAAGAAATCATATACTTGCACAAAGATGTTCATCAACAAAATAGAACACATATTTTAAGCACGTTTTCCATTATATCATCCATGCATTTACTACCTGAGAGTTGAATGCATTAAGGCCTTTATGATCTACTACCAAAGAGTTGGATCATTTCACAATGTGATCTACTATCAAAGAGTTGGATCACTTCCAAGTACTTTACTACCAAAGAGTTGAAGTATTTGTTTTCCAACACTTCTACTACCAAAGAGTTGAAGTGCTTAGATATAATGGAACATATATATTATGTTTCATGTGTTCATAGCAATAAGTATGGAAAAATCTTGCATCATATCATACAAGAACAATCATTTCATCCAATATCACATGCCAAGTATTTTACTACACATTTAACACAAGCATATTGTATAATAAGCCAAGTAAGAGGTAATCACGTACCTTCCAAAGAGACATCCTAATCACATATTCCTCATGTGATCTATATCTTTGGTCAACCCTGATTAAAACAAGATCACATACTATCATCAGGTTCTCATCCTCTTATATCTCATCTTAACTCTAATCGTGTTCATATTAGGGTTTAGCTTAGTTCATTAGGATATTCCCATCATTACTTGTATTCTAGTCTTAGAATTATCTTACTGATGTCATATTGTAGATTATAGTTCATCAACTGGACATACTCATGTGTCACATTATTATGTGAACATATTTAACATTATGTGACTTTCATTGACCATATTAGGGTTACATCACATGTATTAAGGGTGCTCTTCATATAACATGAATTTCGTGTATAAATCCGATCTCAAAATTACATATTATCTTCTAGTTACAGGTATGAGGGTTTTTTGTAGTTTCCCTGATTTATTGAACACGTATGTATTTATTGCATTTTATTTGGGTTATTAGCCCTAATTAGCCATATTAAGCAAATCACATGATTTCATACATCATCATGACCATAACTGACATCATATGCATTCTAAACATGGTTATGGACTTACTGACATTTTCTCATAATTTTAGGCCAACGTTTGATATTTATTATCCATTAAACAAGCATAAAACTTCTTACATGATATCACTGATATTAAAGAATTAAAAGGGAGATATCATGGTTTCATTTTGTTCTACTATTTTTTCTGAACATTTTGATACTTTATTTGTATTTTTTTTATCATCGGGCTAATTTCTATAAATTATGTAAGAACTATCGATTTACTGAAATATTACCTTTTGTGGCCAATCCAATTCCACCACGTGGTCATTTGTGGTGCTTTCTTGCTCCTTCTTGGTGGTCGAGTCGGCTGGTTCAAGGGCACATGGACCCGGTTTGGTTCTGGGTTGTTCACGCCTCTCTTCTTCTCGCGATTCGGCTGGACACGAGCGTATGTGAGGCTCCCTCTTCTTTACGATCCTGTGCTAACTGGTGGGTTTGCGAGACCCCATTTCTCCAGCAAAAGAGAGCGCCACCGCACGCGAGGGGTTGCTTCAGTGATGGATCAGCCACCTCCAAGTCTTTCTCTGCTTAGACGTCCTTGCACAACCCCGATCTTCTGCACTAGAGGCGCCGTCGCCCAACCTAGCTCCGGTGACAAAAGGCAACCCTCTGCTCCTAACCTTAAACCCGAGCGTGAGCACCGCCACCCTTGGATCTTCTCCGGAGGCCGATCATGGAATATCAACTATCTCCTTCGATCTTCTATTGCTCAACTAGTTTGAGATATGCCTGAAGTTCAGCCTCGGAGAAGCTCCTCCGAGCCTGCCGCTGCGATGGGATCCGCTCCGGCATGAGAGCGGTGGCCAGATGCTTCTGCTGCGTGCTGTCGTGTCCTCCCCTTCTCTGTGAGGTCACCATCACCAGCCGCTGCCATAGCTGGGCAAGCTCCACCTACCTTCATCACGTCCGCGAGGGGTGTCCATCACAGACATGCCACCTCTGGGTCACCGTCACGGAATCATCACCTCACCATCCCATCCAACGCCTGCCTGATTCCTCTCGCTTGAGTCCATTTCTATTGGCCTCCATGCTAGGGTCTCTGGTGAGAGTACAACGCCGCCCCGTTTGCCTCTTGCGGCTGCTTGGAAGCCTGGCGGCACCTCCGCGACACTGCAAGGTTCGACACAGCACTGTATGACATTGAGTGCCTCTGTGGATCTGTTTTGTTCTCTGAGCACTAGTGTCTAGTCTAGTTAGTCTTCTTGCTACTGCAGTGCGGCTCACCTCCGATGGGCCGGCTATGGAGGGACCGAGGCAACATGGGGAAGGTCTCATGCTCTCTCTACTTCTCTCCAATCCACCTACAACTATTGAAGGAGAAACAACTGCCAGGGCGTGGTCGTACACTCTTCTCTCTCAACTAGATGACTCCAGTAAAGGGTTGATGGACAAGTCTTGGAGTGCCCAACAAAGACGGGAAGCCAACTGCCCACTTCGTTTCCCCTCTAGGCCACGATAATCCACAACTGGCTATCCATGTTTCTGTTCTAGTTGCCCACGATGTCCTGACTATGCGATCTTGAAAACAAGATTTAGACCGTCCACTCCGACCCATCCAACGGCCACTGAGATGCCACGATATGAATCCCTAGTTTAATCAAGTCTGGGGCGCGTGACACCCTGTTAGATCGGAAATTTAGGCTATATAATCTAGATTCTATTAATAACCTATATCAATATACACAGTATTTTATCATTTTCAAACCCAAATAACTTCCTCCAAGAACTTTCAAACTTTATCAAATTGAACCATAGATTTTTCATCACCATATTTACGTTCTATTAAATTATGGTGCCAAGTTACCACTATTTGACCAACCAATCACTTAATCCAAAATGGCACATACTTAGGGGCATTAATCATTATATTAACATCAAACCTATATACATCATCATCAACGTCGCATTACATATTGGCACATGTTTATTATTCTAATTTCCAACTCATGACTCAATCATCCAATTAGGTATTTAAGAACATCAAAAGTTCACTCCATCACATCCTACACACCTTAAAAGGAATTTCATCCTCAGAATTAAGCCAGAAAAACCACTTTGTCACATCATATACATCTTAAAAGAACTTTCGTCCTTGAAAATCAACCATACTCGTATTCCAATGAAAACTACCATGTCTTCATCCACATGTAGGCACTATTCTATGTGTAACATATCCGCAAAGGTTACCTAGAACCATGTATCCAAATCACTATTAGCGGGTTTTACAACCATCTTGGTGCAAAAACACTCCATTCAATGTTAAACTAAGGGTTTAGAAACATAGGTTATGTCATTACACATCTCATATGTTATATTTGGTTCCTTATCTTTAGCCATGCATTAGGATTTTCACATCATATTACCATGTTCGAAAGGAGTTAACTAAGATTAACTCATTATCAAGGTGTCGTAATTATTATGTTGTGTTAACTGCCAAACTATATTTTTCATCTTTATTAAGAACTAAGATTAACACCTCATGTAACATGTTTCATTCATATGATCTTATTTCATTGCTCATCATAAATTCCATCATTTACTAGTGAATTCATCACAAGATTAAACAACAATATTATATCATCATTATTCATTTACATGGTTAACCATCTATGCACTGATATATACTAAACCATCTCTAGATTTACCTTATATCATGTCCATATATCACATCTCAAGATTAGATCGCATCCTTACAATTATTATATCATGGTTGTGATAAAGAAACTTATATGAGTGGCTTGTTTGACATATATCAAAACTTTATCTAGCTCAATCGAGGTTCTCCTTACCCATATCATGAGGGTATTTCTATTCTCAGTCTCTTTCAACTAACTCAACTCTATGAGTATCTCATATGCACATACTTCATCTTTCCTCTCTTAGTCTAGGGTTCTCAGATTACCTCATTGGCACTAGTGATAGCCTTACAAGATCTAGCCACATAAGCACATGCCAAAACATGCTAGTAAATTCTCTTCATAGGTTCTATAACCATGAGACACTATATCTCATCTCTCTCTTATGTGTATAACACTAGAGTCCTACAAGGAACTACCAACCCAAGCATGAGGCTTTACAGGAACTAACACAGTTACCTCCTCCAGGGTCTTGGGCTCTCTCCCTCACCCAGATGGCAGGCACTCATATTGATGTTCACATATGTACATATGTAACCAGCCTCTCTCTGTCTCTAGGGTATGGTCCTCCCAAGGACATCTAGGGTTCAACAAGACTATAGGAATCATGCATAAAGAGACTCAACTCAATCACTCAGGAGTAATCTAGTTTAGGACATATCATATCACATATTTCTCATATCATGGAGTCCAGGTTCTCTGACCTTCTCCCTGTGGGTCTTTCTCTCTCCTGCGCTAACCCCAAAATTGGTCCTAACACTAGAGGTCCTCCTTCATAAAAGAGATTGAGGCCCATGCTGGCTCACAACCTTGTCTTAACTTATCTCATCTCATAAAGAACTCATACTTGCATCATCAAAACTTATCTCAAATCCTCAAACTGAACTTAAGTCCTCAAAGACAAACATAAATCATCTTATATCATCTATATAAGACTTACATCATATCATCAAAACTTATATCATCTATTCCATCTATCATATATTCCAACAAGGCTCTAGACATCTAATCTAGAACTACTCTCTCTTCTAGACTGATGTCATTCACTTTCACTTAGGTTACATGACCACCTCCTACTCGTACATGTATGGGGACACATTTTTGTAATACATATACATAATAAAATATTATATAGTTTTTATCCGATAAAACAAGCGTCAGAGAAAACTATCGAGGTTTGATCCGTTTGGAATCAAAACCAAATCCTGAAAATGAGTGTCCCACACATAGTAGAGAGTACAGTGTCATGAAAACTAGTGAAAAGGGTGAGAACATGGTGTAGACTAGTGTAGCTACCCTAGACAATGAGCGCTATATGTTTAGGATTTCTCTTCCCTTGATGCACATCATTTCTAAATAGTGCAACGTCCCATAGCGCTGCACTACAAGGAAAGAATAACATCTAAGGACTTGCTACTCAACAAGCACCAGTCTAGACCTAGTTCTTAGACATCTAGGTGCTAACCTAGAGCCTAGGTCAGATCTAGTCTCTAAAATACGACTAATCTAACCCTAAAGAATATTAAGGTTCAAGGTTCTTTAGTTTTGAGTTGCATAATGAGCAAATGTCAGGCTTTGCTATTGTTCATGCTCAGATACCACTTGTGATGTCCCCATATTTTCTAAAACTTAATCTGATGTGTGACGTCCAAATTGAAACCCTCACCTCAGTGAGAATCCCAATTTAAACATTCCACACAAGGCTAAGAAGAAGAAAATCAAGGGAGTCAGAAGGAAACAAACGCTAGCACATGTACATGAACAATAATAAAACCATACCACATATGTTCACCATTCAACATATAATTACAACATGAATTGTTACAACATTTGCTATTACATATTGAATAACAAACTATACATATACATGTACTACCACTAAACTACATGATCTTAAGACAACAGGTCCACCTGTACATCAGCTCGCCACACAACTCTCAACCATCCTGGATCTTCAAGAGCATAACCACAACCTAAACAAAAGATTACATGCGGTACACATCAACATGATATTCAAGAATATTGTACTGAGTACACCTACATGTCTTTTATATACCTCTCATCATATCTTGGCAATAAGATAAAACTAATACTTGGCAGTTATAAAGAAATATAAGAAATCATATACTTGCACAAAGATATTCATCAACAAAAGAGAACACATATTTTAAGCACATTTTCCATTATATCATCCATGCATTTACTACCTGAGAGTTGAATGCATTAAGGCCTTTATGATCTACTACCAAAGAGATGAATCATTTCACAATGTGATCTACTACCAAAGAGTTGGATCACATCCAAGTACTTTACTACCAAAGAGTTGAAGTACTTGTTTTCCAACACTTTACTACCAAAGAGTTGAAGTGTTTAGATATAATGGAATAGATATATTATGTTTCATGTGTTCATAGCAATAAGTATGGAAAATCATGCAACATATCATACAAGAACAATCATTACATCCAATATCATATGCCAAGTATTTTACTACACATATAACACAAGCATATTGTATAATAAGCCAAGTAAGAGGTAATGGCGTACCTTCCAAAGAGACATCCTAATCAAATATTCCTCATGTCATCTATATCTTTGGTCAACCTTGATTAAGACAAGATCACATACTATCATCAGGTTCTCATCCTCTTATATCTCATCTTAACTCTAATCGGGTTGATATTAGGGTTTAGCTTAGTTCATTAGGATATTCCCATCATTACTTGTATTCTAGTCTTAGAATTATCTTACTGATGTCATATTCCAGATTATAGTTTATAAACTGGACATACTCATTTGTCACATTATTATATGAACATATTTAACATTATGTGACTTTCATTAACCATATTAGGGTTACATCTCATGTATTAAGGGTGCTCTTCGTATAACATGAATTTTGTGTATATATCTGATCTCAGAGTTACATATTATCTTCCAGTTACAGGTATGAGGGTTTTCTGTAGTTTCCCTAATTTATTGAGTACATATGTATTTATTGCATTTTATTAGGGTTATTAGCCCTAATTAGCCATATTAAGCAAATTACATGATTTCATACATCATCATGACTATAACTAACATCATAGCATTCTAAACATGGTTATGGACTTACTGACATTTTCTCATAAGTTTAGGCCAACATATGATATTTATTATCCATTAAACAATCATAAAACGTCTTTCATGATATCACTGATATTAAAGCATTAAAAGGGAGATATCAAGGTTGCATTTGTTCTACTAATTTTTCTGAACATTTTGATACTTTATTTGTATTTTTTGGATCATCGGGCTAATTTCAATAAATTATGTAAGAAATGTCGATTTACTAAAATATTACCTTTTGTGGCCAATCCAATTCCGCCACACGGCCATTTGTGTTGCTCTCTTGCTCCTACTTGGTGGTCGAGTCGGCCAATTCAAGGGCACCTGGACCCGGTTTGGTTCTGGGTTGTTCACACCTCTCTTCTTCTCGTGATTCGGCTGGACACGAGCGTATGTGCGGCTCCCTCTTCTTTACGATCCTACGCTGGCTGCTGGGTCTATGAGACCCCGTTTCTAAACCAAAAGAGAGCGCCCCGTACGCGAGGGGTTGCTTCAATGATGGATCAGCCGCCTCCAAGTCTTCCTCCGCTTAGACGTCCTTGCGCGACCCCGATCTTCTTCACTAGTGGCGCCTTCGTTCATCCTAGCTCTGGTGACAAAATGCACCCCTCTCCTCCTAACCTAAAACCCGAGCGTGAGCACCACCACCCTTGGCTCTTCTCTGGAGGCCGATCATGGAAGATCAACTATCTCCTTCGATCTCCTATTGCTCAACTGGTTTGAGATATGCTTGAAGTTCAACCTCGGAGAAGCTCCTCCGAGCCCACCGCCGCGATGGGATCTGCTCCGGCATGAGAGCGGTGGCCAGATGCTTCCGCTGCGTGCTTCCATGTCCTCCCCTTCTCTGTGAGGTCACCATCACCAGCTGCTTCCATGTCTGGGCAAGCTCCGCCTACCTTCATCACGTCTGCTAGGGGTGTCCATCACAAACATGCTGCCTCTGGGTCACCATCTCACAATCAGTGCCTCACCATGCCATCCAACGCCTGCCTACTTCCTCTCTCTTGAGTCCATCTCTATTGGCCTCCATGCTAGGGTCTCTGGTGAGAGTACGACGCCACCCCATTTGCCTCTTACGGCTGCTTGGAAGCCTGGAGGCACCTCCGTGATGCTGCCAGGTTCGACGCCGCTCTGTATGACGTTGAGTGCCACTGTTGATCTGTTTTGTTCTCTGAGCAGTGGTGTCTAGTCTCATTAGTCTACTCGTTACTGCAGTGCGGCTCACCTCCGATGGGCTGTCTATGGAGGGACTGAGGCAACGTGGGAAAGGTCTCATGCTCTCTCTACATTTCTCCAATCCACCTGCAACTATCGAAGGAGAAACAACTGCCAGGGGGTGGTCGTACACTCTTCTCTCTCAACTAGATGACTCCAGTAAAGGGTCGATGGACAAGTCTTGGAGTGCCCAACAAAGTCGGGAGGCCAAATGCCCACTTCGTTTCCCCTCTAGGCCACGATCATCCACAACCGGCTATCCATGTTTCTATTCCATTTTCCCACGATGTCCTGACTATGCGATCTTGAAGACAAGATTCAGACCATCCACTCTGACCCATCCAACGGCCAGCGAGATGCCACGATATGAATCCCTAGTTTATTCAAGTGTGGGGCGCGTGACACCCTATTAGATCAGAAACTTAGGCTATATAATACAAATTCTATTAATAACCTATATCAATATACACATTATTTCATCATTTTCAAACCCAAATAACTTCCTCCAGGAACTTTCAAACTTTATCAAATTGAACCATAACTTTGTCATCACCATATTTACATTCTATTAAATTATGGTGCCAAGTTACCACTATTTGACCAACCAATCACTTAATCCAAAATGGCACATACTTAGGGGCATTAATCATTATATTAACATCAAACCTATATACATCATCATCAACATCGCATTACATATTAGCACATGTTTATTATTCTAATTTCCAACTCATGACTCAATCATCCAATTAGGTATTTAAGAACATCAAAAGTTCACTCCATCACATATATCATATATCATACAACCATTCTCACCCTTGATGCATCAAGAAAATGAAACCAAAAATCATCATGAAGGAGTTTCATGGAGAATTTTGCAGTGCACATATGATCAAGCTCATGTTAGAAAAGACGATACACCTTTTGGGGTACTATTAGAACACCATGGAGATAGACTGTTGGAACTATTTTTACAAATGTTGCACTTGTTAGATCCATAGAGACTACATCCATGCACACACTAATGAGTAGTAAGTACACATGACCAAGCCTTGATTACTCTCTAGTTAGGGAATCAGTATGATTGGAAAAATCCGTCCTAAAGCATCATTGCAATTGTCATCTTGGCTGCAATAGACTACTTCACATAGTGGACACAAGTCGTGTCCATCGTTAATGCTTCATCTCAACAAGTAATAAAGTTCCTCAAGAACAACGTCATAAGTCAATATATAATTCAACATGAAATAGTTTCTAATAAAGGTACAAATTTCAAAACTAAAAGCTTCAAAGTATATGAGCTCTTTATTATAAAAATAACTAGAAGTCACCCTATGAGACCCAAATGAATGGAGTTGTAGAAGCTGCCAACAAGAACCTACTCAAGATTCTAAAAACAATTAGCTTCATGCCAACTAGCATGAACACATTATGATGGCCCTTTGGGCTTATCAAAATTCCATAAAAATTTCTAAAATATCTCTACCATATATTCACTAACATATGGGATGGAGGTGGTCTTGCCAGTCACGGTCAAGATTTCTTCTCTTCACATACTATGAGAAGCATATATACCACATGTAGAGTGTCTTCAAGATCATATCTACAACCTCATCACACTTGAAGAAAGATGAACAAAATATATGCATCATGCACAATGTTATCAAGAAATGACGAGTCAATTCTTTAATAAGAAGGTTCATACCTACAATTCCCATAAGGGCAACTTTGTACTACATGTCATCCAAAATGCTGGCACTAGGGGAAAGTTCAACTATAAATGGCGAGGTCCCTACATTTCCCATGGCATCTATGATTGGGGAAAGAATGTGTCTTAAAGATATTAATAGAAAAAAATTCATCTTCATCATGCAAATACCATCCTTGTCAAGAACCAGTGGAGAAATTACTTCCATAATCTTTTCAATGGAGATACTGAAAATAATGTTAGAGACTAGTGTGACATGAATACAAGAGATATCATTTACGTGCACAATGAGTTTCACATTTGAGGCACAGAATTCTTTGAAAAATATGAAAATGAGAAAGGCATGCAGACCATATGATATTCCCATTGATGTATGGAAGAGTATGGGGGATGGAGTTATGGGTTTAACAAAGTTCTTCAACAAGATTATGAAGACCAAGAAGATGCCTAATGGGTGGAGAAATAGTACTTTAGTCCCCATCTACAAGAACAAAGGTTATGTTTAGAGATGCACAAACAATAGAGGTATCAAGTTGATGAGTCACACAATGAAGCTTTGGGAGAGGATTATTGAGCATAGGCTCACATCTATAAAGTAGATATCAAACAATGAATTTGGTTTCAAGCCTGGAAGATCAACAACATATGCTATTTTTATGATTAGGAGGCTTATGGTGAAGTATATAGAAAGAAAAAGACATCTTAGTATGGTGTTTATTGATTTGAATAAGGCATATGATCGAGTACCCAAAGAATTGTTGTGGATGCTTTTGACGAAAAAAGGTGTGCCAATCCAGTACATTGATTTGATCAAAGACATGTATGATAGCTCTACTGCAAGTTTGAAGACTCCTAGAGGAGACACACCAAATTTTTCTATCACAATTGGGGTACACCAAGGATCCACACTTAACCCATATTTGTTCATTCTTGTTTTGGATGAGTAGATGAAGAATGTTCAGGATCATATTCCTTAGTGTGTGTTATTTGTTGATGATATTGTTTTGATAGAAGAAACTAAAGAAGGATTGAATGATAAAGTTGAACTTTGAAGAAATGCATTGGAATCAAATGGATTGATGATTAGCAGGAGAAAAACTAACTATATGCATTGCAATTTCAGCTAATTTTGTAGTGTGAATGATGGAGCCAAGTTGGACAGAGTAGATAAACGAAAATGTTATAAATTTCATTACTTGGGTTCTATTATTCAAATAGATTGGAATGTACAAAATGACGTTTTTCACATGATCATTATAGGATGGTTGAAATGTAGGAGTGCAACTAGAGTATTATATGATCAGAAGATCCATCTCAGGTTAAAAAGTAAGTTTTATAGAACATCTATACGACCAGCCATGCTCTTCAGGAGTGAGTGTTTGGAGGTGAGGAAACAAGGTCTCAACAATATGAATGTAGATGAAATGTGTATTCTAAGATGGATGTGTGGGAAGACAAGAAAATATCTCTTAAGAAATGACTATATAAATAATAAAGTGTGGGTGGAGAGCATTGAGAACAAGTTGTGTGAGGGCCAACTTAGATGGTACAAACATGTGCAATGCATACTAACTAATGTGCCTACATGAAGCAATGCTATTGAGTTAAGTGCAATGAATAGAATAAGAGGAAGGCCTAAATTAACATGGGATGAGTTTATAAAGAGAGATTTTGAATCTCTACATCTCAACTAGAATATGATCCATGATAGAGCTGGATGGAAACAAAGGATCCATGTAGCCGACCCCAACACAGTTGGGACTAAGTCTTAGGTGGTGGTGATGATGATGATGATGACGATGAAGCTTTCGGTAAGAATCTATGTTAGGTGGTCAAAAAATCACATCCCTCAAAATGCAATAGAATCTACTTAATTACCTAGACACTCCCTTGTGCTTCTTGAAGCATAAAGATCAAAGTCAAATTTAGGTCCTACGATGGAAGGAGCACGATTTTTATCCTAAGTCCCCTATGGTATAACAACACAAAATTATCTCCTTAAAATATATGAAAAGTTGTCATGATTTTTGCAAAGTCAAGGCAAAGCTCTAGGATAACTTTCCTTACAAGAAGGCTGGCAAATTATCAGTCCCCTAAGGTTGGATCTAATTTTCACAATCAATTGTTCTTGAAAACCCACATAACTACAATAATGACATATACTAGGGTTAATGAGGAATCCCTAGAGGGTCAAAATACAGAGTGAATCTTATCATTCCTATCCATACCTCTTCTCTAAAAAAGAGGTGAGACCAACCTCGTCATGAACTAACTTGGGACAAATAAGGTGCAGAACCTTTGGTAGGAAGACCCATCAAATCCTCATGGAACCAAAATCTCTCACACCAAGGCCTTAAGCATAAATCTCCATCCAAATCTCCAATTTATTGGATCCACATAATGTCGACACATAAAAAAAAATATCAAATGGCCCTTTAATGAGGAAGACACATGCTTGTGGTAGATCCTTACTCTAAACAATGTTGAGAATGTAGCCCACCAAGATGTCTCTTACACATGGTTCCCTAGCCCAACTATGTAGGGAGTTGCTACTTATACACCCATATACAAAAAAAGTTAGTCACCTAGTGTGATATGTAAGTCCAATAGAACCCTAATACATATTCTCCCTCAAAAAAAGACCCCCCATAGAAGAATGGGTTACAAATGTACGAAGAGAGGAATTATCAATTAGAAGGATGAGGCAAATTGTGGGTTAAAATTCTTAGGCTTTCAACCTTCTAGATTCACTAAGGAAAGTATATGAAAAGGAGCTAACCCCAAATGATGTCATTGTCTTCCTAATAAAAATCAATTCCATAAACATATCTAATGCAATGAATGCATAGGTTGGAGGTCAAGATTGTTCTTGGAATCTTCATTCATCAATGGGTCTCATGGCTGCAAGCAACTTAAAGTTATCAAGAGTATAAGTCTAGGAGCATAGATAAAGCATCATGGAGGGAGTACCCAAAAATGATGTCATAGGTCATAAACAAAAAAGAATCTTTTTTATTTTGAAATAGAATCTTTCACAAAAGAAAAAAAGTCATGTGAATCCTCCTAAAGAAACAAATGTTATTACTATTGAAGGTACCAATGCAAGCCATTCCAATAACTTAGGAAAGTTGTTTCTACACATAGGAAATCGGTCACTAGTCATCTTCTTCTGATCTAATCACATACACAACCACTTCTGGTACCTTTCAAAAGTCAGTCACCAACTTCATAAAGAAGGATGAAAGAACATTGATCTAATATGTGCATTGATGATGTTTGAATTACCTAAACATCAACACTGGGTAGTAGAGAGTATAACTCTACAAGCCCAATAAGAAGATCAACCACTAAAAGTCAAGCATGGGAACTCCTAATTCTTAGTTGTCAAGACAAAGCTTCATTAATCTTCAATGTACATCTTCTCATGTCATACTAGCAAGCCACCAAGGTAGATCGCCAAATAAATATAAAGGCTCTCCAACTTGGATATGCTTCGACAAGGACTCCTTTACAATGATTTAATGAGGACTTCACAAACCTAACAGGGCCGATGCACATTCTAAGATAAATCTACATAATCTTCAACGGTTCCCTCATCTAAGTATTCATAAATCTTGACCATTATCATAGGAAACATTGTTTCCTTCCACCAAATTTCCACACAACACTAGAGACAGTAACCCAACCAACAATCTCTCGAAAGAACAACTCATCCAGGATGATCAGGGTATATGCCTGCAAATGTGGTATATCTCGAGATTCAACACCACATAGAGATTCACTCTTGAAGGAATCCTACAAGGTGGCCATCTAAATTAAACGAGCATCTTTGGTCAAGCATTGAGCAGCTCATAACTTCTTCATGCCCAGGATATTCACCAACTTTGAAGTCCAACTCAATTTCTTCAACACAACAGGATAATTCTTTTACAAGGGAAGTCGAGTAATTTTTAATACATCTTCCAGTGTAGGAGTCACACTATGTTCCAAAAATGGAAAGAATCCTAGAATATAATCATCATTGACATCAGTTCCTTCATGATAGGGATGAAGGACAAATGACACATATGATGAGTCACCCTAAAGATTTCCAAATTGCCTCCTCCGTGTCAGATAAATATGTAGTGACATGAAGCACGACGGACAAAATTAAGGAAGTATGTCTCAAAAGGGGGGCCACACTTATCCTGGTCTCCAATGACTCATAATCACAATAATATGTTGAAAAGACAAAAACTTGTTGCCCTTTTGAGATGATTCAATAGGAAAAATCCATTTCCCACTGATAGGGGGACTTTTTTGTCCTTTTCCCTGGTGGAATGGTGCAATCCACCACATTGATTGAAATCTACAATTATCGTGGACACACTTCCCCAAAACATAGAACTCCTTGTTCCACTACCTCACAAATTGAAGCGATATGCCATGTCACCTAGCACATGGATCGAGGAAATCTACTAAGCTGATGTTAATCTTTTAAAGTTGAAAGTTTAAAATCCAATTCTAGTTCAAACATCACAAAACCCTACAATACTATTTTATGAAAAATTAGTTTAATTACAAATTTTAAAATGTGTTGCAAATATAAACACTGATAATACATGAATTTTCTATAGAAAATAATATACAACATGAAGAAAAATGAGTAGCAAGTGCTAAATACATTTGATACTTCTTCATCATCTTCATCATCCATCCTGACAAACTTTTGGCTAAAATGCCAATGATCACTTGCATGTGAATCAATAGCACTAGTAGACCACATGTGGTCTCAAGAGGAATTTCTACATGGCACATCCCAAACAAGAGCAACATCTCTATGAAGAGAGGAACCTACTTAAATTCATGCCAAAGATGGATTTTTAGTCAAAACTAGATCCTCTAGTGGGTAATTTCCCATGCTTATGGTCCTCTTAAAGCACTAACTATACCTGGGTGTGATACTCAAACTGAAGATTTTTTCCGCCACACAAATACTGACATCATCCTCTTGGATGGATGAAGTCCATCAAAGTCACCTAGAAAGTGAAACAAACCTCCAACACCAAAGTCCCAATTCCAACTTAGCTTGGTAATATCTTCAAATCCCCAAGGAACAACCAATGAATAAGGTGGAGCTTCAGGAGGAGAAGGTACCTTAGGAGGAGGCAAAAAATGAATAATGTACATGTAATCATCGTTCTCCTCATCAAAGTTTGTCACACACTAATTTTCATTATTAATTTAAAATTTAGAAAATGATTTTATTAAATAAATATAGTTGAAGGGCTTTTGTAAAAGATCATGAATTTTTTTTATAGAATAATAAAGTGGGAAAAACAAAAAGAAAACTCAAAGAAAACTTTCCTTACACAAAAGCCATGATGTGTTGCAATTAACATAAAATGTTGAATGTTAGTTTTTCCTTTTGATTTTCTCTCTCTCTTACCCTTGAAAATGTTAAAAAAAATAAAAGAGGAATATAAAAGGAGTAGAATTTGAAAATATGAAATAAATTAACTTGGACAAGAAGTTCCTTGTTTTCCTTTTATAATTTTTAACATAAAAAGAAAGTATCAATAATATTTTTTTCTATATTTTCTAAGAAATTTTTCCAAAAGGCGTCAGAGTATATGACCATTAATAGTCTTTTATTGGACTTATAATAATATTTATGGAAATACGTTACACATTATCTACTCTTGTAATTCATAATAATTACTAACGATAAGTATAAAAATTATGAGAAAAAGATATTTAGAACTTAAATTTTTTTGACTAAGAAGGATCTAGACTACCTTATTAGCATGTGGTCAAATTTTAGGTTCTTTTTTACCATGTTTCACCTTCCAAATTAATTGGGAAAGCTTCCCTATAGTTTGATTAAGAATTAAACATGGGTACAATTATTGTGAGTATTAAACCTACAGTCTAGCTTTTATTGATCTGTCAAGTGTTTTTCTTTTCCTCACGCGTATCTGACAGCTAGCATTTTTTCATCATCCAATCCAAAAAAACTGTGGTCGATGTCTACCCTGACTCTTTTGCAGAAGCATTGAAGTTTCTCAGTGGATTCTTCCCAAGATCCTCTCTCTCTCTCTCCCCTTCGCATAAAGATTCTTTCTTCATCATCTTCGTGAGACCTTTCTAAATGGACCAAGCCTTTGCATGCCCTCTCCTATGACCATTAAAAGAAACACCGAATTAGCTCTTCTCTCTCGCTCATGAACCCATGTTACAAAGACCAATTCGAACCTTCTCCTACCCGTTTGATGGGTTGTAATCCACCATCAGCCTTCATCTTTGGCTCCTCACCACTGAATTGAGCCTCCCTTTCCCCGAGTCACTACCGCCTAGTCTGTTTTGTTCTCCAATGTAAACATTTTGTCCTCGACCTTCTCCGTCGCCTTATGGGATATTTCCACCTCGATGAACTTCCTTGGTCCCCCTTAGTCATTTGTCAACCATTGGTTTTGCATGAGTATTCCTGATTCCTCGTACACTATAGATAGCTTCATGATGCTCACCTTAGTTCATCACCAAGCCTTCTATGTGCCTCTCTGACCATAAAAACTCCACTGTGGACCTTTCCTCAAGCCTACAAGTTTTTTTGAGGCCATGGTTGATCTTTTTCGACATGGTTTTAGTCTTTTGGTTTTCTCGATTTGTTTTTCCATATTTCTAGGTAATGTTGACAAATGTTGGGACACTGAGGTCTCTACTTCCCAAGCTTGGAACTTCATCTTTGCTAGACTCCAATGTACATTTCCCATTTGTCTTCATCACCCTTTTGCATGCCTTCATGAGTCCCTACTTCCTCAATGCTGCTTTGTCTATGGCCAAGTTGTCTTGTTGACTTTGTGCATGACAGTGCCTCCCAAATGGCTCGTTGGCCTCAGCTTGGAGCAATGAAGCCATTGGCGGACTCAACTTCCCACGACTGTCCTCCTCTCTCGAGCATTGATCCAAGCCTTCACCATATAAATGTTCCTCCCACCATGGCTAAAAGGAGAAGAAGCGAAGAAATGAAATCCCATTTCTTCCCATGATGGTCCAATAGAGCAATTAATATCACAATGAAATTTTTGGGGTTTTACACACACTATGAAATTAGATGAGATATGTTTTCAATTATTGAATGACTCTTTTTCCCCCACTATTTTTATCATATGAAACACTTATCCGATTTTATTTAAATCAGATGCATTTTATTACATTAGATGCATTTTTCTGAATTAAATGATGTCATGCCATAGATTCCAATTTTCGAATTGGTTGATGATACAAAATTCATAACTATTGCATACAACCTCCAAAAATTATGGAAAAATATGTGCTGAAAAGATCTTTTGATTTTTTTATCAATCCAATCTATTTTCAAATGTTGGTTTACACATTCAATCTCTTTAATAATTCATAAACCAAGATTAGGGTTTAAGGATTATGAACTTATGTACATATTATGATTTTAATCAAATTGCATGTGATTCAAGGCTCATTTATGTTAGAGAACTTGAGAAAAGGAGATTTTTTATAGATAAGTGGTCCATGCATATTTGCACAACTAAATTTTGGTATATTGAATTTTTTTTATGGTTATGCACTTTATTATGTTTCATGAAATTTTGAATGCTCTCCAAGGTAACATAATATATAATATAATTTTATAGTTGATTGGTTATGTTTTGTTGTACAAACACTAGCTATAACTATGATATATTAATAATGAATCATGTTCAAACAAGGGATAACATTAATACATTATGAGGGAGAAATCCCATTAAGACACTATGAGGGAGATATCCCATTAAGACATTGTGAGGGAGAAATATGATTATGTTACCAAGTGGGTGCGATCCTGTTAAGGTCACAATTAACAATGATAACATTTTATGATGAGCAAATATCAAATATATTAACAAAAATTAAGAAATTTACTATGTGTATTATGTGCACCTAGATCATTGACCTTTGGGTCATTATAGGCTTTCCTAGTATTATGGGATTCGTGGCAATTATAGGCTCCTTTATAGTATTAAGAGAGGTAGTATATATTCATTAAATTCAACTTCATTAAAGTTATTTAAAGAATTATGAAGAAAAATCATGGTTTAGTTCATATAGATTTAATTTTCTATCAAATTTAATTTGTGTCAAATCAATTTACTTTATGTCATTGAAAGTGCCAATGTAAGGCCCTTGACCTTGCTTAATAGGCAGACCATGCTTAATTACCATAATTGAGTGCTTCAAACCTTACTAAAACCATATGAAGTGCTTTTTATATCATATGACAAGCTCAAGTTTCGAATTTGGTCTGGTTTGGACATTGTTTGTGCAAGTTATGCATTTTTGTGCACATTTTGGGTTTTTCAAAAATTTCCCCATATCAGAGGTTTTGTTTGCAATTTTTCACATGATGTATGTTCCTTATATGTTTTCTTATCATATTTGAGCTTGTTGGGCAATGGGGGTTCCTAGTTGTACCTTGGTATGGTGGTGTTACCCTTCTTGAGTGGGTTAGGGTTTATCCCCTCATGGATGAGCAACCTTTTGAGGCCATAACTCAATGGTAGTCCTATTTGAGTGACATATGATGGTCATCACCAGGTGGTTCGAACTTATGAAGATCCTTAGAGGTGGTAGGTCGATGTTTTTTCTCTTGGGGTCCCTTGGACCGATGGTTCACTTAAAGGATGCGATCAAACGATAGTTAACCACTTAGTGATCTAGGTTATCAAGAACCGATGGTCACCATGTGTTTGAAACGGATGGACACCCTGGGAGCTCATCATTTGGTTTCCTAGAAGACTCCAACAACCTATGGAGCTTCTTCTTGCATGGCCCTGATAGCTATAGGCCATGGACACATGGCAAACCTACTAGGACACCTCAAGCTTCTCTTCTCCCTTATCCATAAGCTTTATATACCCTTCATATAGCACCCAAACAAACCCTTTAGATCCTTATTAATTTTCTTTTATCTAGAGCTTATTCTTCCCCTTTTTGGTGGTAGAGAGGGTGCCCAAGGTAGAAGATGGTGGGAGATCTCCTTGTATTAGTGGCTAGAGCTTGGATCTGCTCTCCTTTAGGGTTTGTGGAGCTTCCTTGGCTTGCTCTTGACCTAAGCAAGTACGTTCATCCTTCTATCCTTCATTTCATTTGTTGTTCTATATCCTTATTCCCTATTCCTAGATGGAACCATGGTTTCTGATTCTAGAGCATTCTCTAGAGCTTAAATAACATATCTTCTTGCTTCCTTGACCTAGGGCTTGTTTCCCTTCTGAAGAAAGAGCTAGCTTGGCCGAGTTTGGATCTATAACTAGGGTTTTCTACCTCCTTTTCTAGAGATACCTTGCTATTTGAAGCTTGTTCTTCTTCCTAGAGGCGAGTTATATATCCTTCCTCACGTTTATTTCTTACTACTAATTTTCTTACTCATGTTCTTGCTCTAAAACGAATATCTACATATAAAGAAGGTATCTTTGCCTAGGGTTTAAGATTTAGTGTTGTTCCATGAGTAGTTACAATCATAGATGAACCTAAAAACTTGTGTATGACCTTTCTAAGGTATAGGAATCCTTAGACCTTGTTTACATGTCGAAAAAATGGTTCATGGTGCTCCTCAAACGATGGGTTATACTTAGGGTTTGTAGGTTGTTTTCCACCTTGGTGCTTAACCCAATGAGTTAGTTGCTTTGCTATTTTGCTTGGCTTTTGTGCAACAACTGATGGTGGTATCTTTTCTGATGTGTATGTGCTTTCTATTGAATGCAACTGATGGGTATGATTTCCCCTTGACAACCAATGGTGGTAATAGTTCAACACCCAATGGTGTCAACAAATGGTAATTCAGATTTCATTATCTGATGGTGAAACTAAATGTCACAACCGATGGTGGTCCTCAACACCACAACTAATTGTAAGACTTAGTTCTATGTGATGTTTCCTATAAGTTCTAATCTGATGTTTTCATAGTTAAATGATTGAAGGGTTAAAACTTATACTTCAACCAATGGTTTTAAATAAAGAACATGTTCAAATGGATATGATTTGACGTCTCAACATCTAGTGGTTTAGGGTGAAGCTCATAACTTGTATTATTACATTTGCTTTGTATGTATATAACTGATAATCACCACGATGACTTGATATGCACCCTTAATGTAGCATATCTTGTTAGACCTAACCCTAATGCAACTAAGTGATGGTGATTGATTATGATCAACCCTTTTGAATGATTCATACGATAATAAAATGTTCTCGTATGGTTGTTAAAGCCCTAATATGGTGCTATCTAAATACCATAGTTCCTTGCTACGTTAAACTTATATGTCTCATGTGTGTTGTTGACCTATTGAGCCTTTTTCTAAGGCGTATAAAGATAATGATGATCTTATAAGGAATGATGTAATAGTCTTAATGGCCTTTGGGCTTGGTTGAGCCCTGAGTGAGGTGGAATCCTCTTCATGATATGACAAGGGTTGGGAACCCTGGAACAATGTGATAGGAAATTGTATCCTATCGTGGTATGATGAGAAGTATAATATCATGATGGCAATGAAATACATACCATGTGATAATGTGATAAGGAAAATTATCTCATACGTTTTATATCTTCTAGAGTTGCTTTATATCAATACTTGATAGAATCAATTAGCATTTGTATATCCACTTGAATGATGTAACCTCATTTCACTCAATTGATATAACTAATCAAATGAAACCCTAATCATGTAGTGCCCTATGCAATAGATCCATTCCTGTATTAGAGCTTGTTGGATGGTGAAACATATAATCCTAAGGGAAACTCAAAGTGCATACTATTGATTATGTGAGGTGAAATTGAGTGTGTGTCCTTGACATCTTGATTTCAAGATGTGGTAGGATGACTATGGTCATACCTATCCCTCATTTTGAGAATAGTTGTGGTCGTGTCTCTGTGATTATATTTGTGACATTATTTGAAGACAATTGGAGTTGTACCTCAGATGGTAGGGCTTGCATACCCACCTCCTTTCACTAGAGTCATGACTTGTACCATGGATAGACTAGACTGTTAGCATCTTGACCTTATGTGTCATTGTGGCAGACTCATACTGACCAAGGAAAAGAATATCTTAAGAGTTCAATTTTCCTAGATCTTCTATGGCACAAATTTTGACTTATTCGTGGTCTATTGGGATTTAAGTGATATTCCTCAAATTCCTTAGGGATTTATAAAAGAGGTAATACGAGTGTTTAGTATATCTATTTAGGGTTAAAGAGAATTCATATTGGATGTTTACCGTTGCCTTATTTCTTATACAAATAGTTACTTATGATGCTAATGCTGTATTAAACTGCCTAGTTGATAAATAATGTGAATGAAGAAATAAGCTATTAGGAGAGATACACTTATATGATTCTTTTACATTCTCTATGCCTCGTACTTGTTGTTATACTTACTTGTTTAACTTTCTTAGCTTTCTTAGACTATTTAATCTATTCATTCATGTTCTAAATCATTTCCTTACATAATAACTTGTTGTAATCAATAATCATTATAGAGAGTTATATCTCTCTATGAGACATGGGAACCACCTCGTGGATCACCACATCCTATTGTATGGTCGAAGGAGGCATGTTTAAGATCATGATGTTGAATATGATCAGCCTGGTGATCAGTAGACACCAAAGGTGGCACAATTATTGTTATAGTTGTACAGTCTTAGTGTCATCCATGTACTCTTAAGTCTGGATATGGGATGTTTATAGTAGGTTATATACATGTATTAAAATGAGTTTTTGGTAGTATGCCAATGTTCTTAATCTATGGCATGTAAATGCAGAACACCTCTTTTGTATATAGGTTGTGGATGAAGCCACTATATATAGATGTAAATACACATTATGGTATATGAGTTTATGGAAAAGATGGACCTTAATATAAGTGTTTTAGAACATGTTTATGATGTTGCAATCAGTTCTAATTATTCCTCCTTTTTGGCTATATGTTTAGTTAGTAGTTTATTATGTTTTATGATTTGAGTATCTCATTTAGTGTGATGAGGTGTCAGACTTAAGTTGGTATCAGAGCTCTAGGTTCGTTGAGTCTACAGGTACATAGGACTTTGACTTGAGTATGTTCTCATATTATCCAACATATCTGATTATAGCTTATGGTTATGTAGATATATCTAGAGGACGTGAAGAATATGTTGAGAGAAGCTATGTTTCACTAGGAGGTGGTCCTAGGAGGCAGGTACGCAATGATATATTGTAGTAAGCAGAGCTAGAGAAGCCAACGATGCCTCAATTTGGCCCGAAAACTATGGCCAGCCCTACTTTTTAGTCCATGTTTGGACAGATGATGGACATGATTACACATCTAGGGGATAGAGAGACAACACCTCAAGCTAGGGTGGCCTTCAGTAATGTGGATTTCTAGGGTGTCGGGAAGATGTTTGAATGACTCAGACGTATTAGGGTGATTGAATATGTGGGTACCTATGACCCAACAGAAGATGACATGTGGGTGATAGAGTTAGAGAAGGCATTTAAGATCATTAACATCCCAGAAGAGGACAAGGTAAAGAATGTGGTGTGCCATATAGGAGGAGAAAAGACCTAGAGTTGTGATAGGATGGGAAGAGTTTTGGCAAGAATTTGTGAGTCGATACTTCCCAGAGAAATATATGGATGAGAAGATTTCACAATTTGAGAATATCATCAGGGATCAATGACGATTAATGAATATGAGTCAAAGTTTATGGAACTTATAAGGCACTTCCCTCACATGGTAGTGACATATAAGGAGAAAATATGTTGGTTCAAGAAGGATCTGAGCACAGAGTTGACTACAATGGCATCATCTTTGGAAAATAGAGAGTGGTTTTCCACCTTTACTGAGTTAGTAAGGCAGACTGAGAAGTCTTCTATGAAAACTGTGAAGTCAACACTAAGAAGAGGTTAGTTCAGTTCCAAGGGAATTTATATGGAGGCTTTGAGGAGCCAAGGTTTTGTCCACCACAGTCACAATAGAGGTTGACTTTTACTAAGTAGAGGTCATATACACCATACACTGGTCTCCGAGTAGGGGATAAGATCGTAGTTTTCTGTCAAAAGGAGCTCACAGAACGACATCAATCTCAGTGAAGGGGCCACCTAGGACACACAATGATAACAACATGTGCCATCAGTGTGGACAGATAGGGCATATCAGATGGAATTTCCCAATGAAGAATGATGCAGTGACCCAACAACCAAGGTAGAATCAACAAGGTTCACAACAAGAGCAATAGTTTAACATTGGTAATTTTAGAGGATGTGATCAGGCACCATGGATAGGATTCCTTGGACAAGCTAGTAGAGGATGCGTATGATAACAGGTGATGGCCAGCTTCTATGCTATGAGCCAGCAAGAAGCAGTGGTCAATCCATGGGTTGTGATAGGTCATATGCAGTTATTTCATTCTGATTTGTCAGCTTCTTCTTTTGTATCTATGCTAGTTGACCCACGTGCAGCACAGTCTTTTATCACCAAAGAGGTTATAGATAGTTTTTATGTGTGTGTTAGTGATAGAACTTATAGTCTTTGGGTGGAAACCCGTTTAGTTGGATCCTCCAAGTTGTGGGAGGTGTGTGCCTCCTACGTTCTTTCTTTCTCTAGACGTAGCATTTGAGTGGATCTTATTCCACTTGACATGAATGGATTTGATGTGATCCTAGAGATGGATAACTTGGAAAAGTACAAGGTGGTACTAAGGTGGTAACGTTCCATGATGAATATGTCTTGTGGATCTTTCAAGGTTATAGAAAAATCCTTCCTACATGTTTGGTGTCGGCTATGACAACAGAGAGATTTATGAGACAAGGGTGTGAGGCCTTTTTAGCACATGTGGTGGATACGAAAAGAAAGACTCCTAGTATCCAAGAGGTTCCAATGATGCAAGCGTTTGAGGATGTCTTTAATGAGAAATTTTTTGGTGTTCCCCCTGCTAGAGAGATTGAGCTTGAGATCAATCTTGTTCATGGAACACAACCCATAGCACCAGTCACCATACTGGATGGCACCAATAGAGATACAAGAGATATAGAAACAATTACATGAACTATTAGAGAAGGGATCCATTAGGCTGATCACTTCCCCATGGGGTGCTCCCATCTTGTTGAAGAAGGAAAATTTAATGAGGTAGTACGTAGACTACCGACAGTTGAACAAGGTAACAATAAAGATCAAGTATTTGTTGCCAAGGATTGATGGCCTTTTTTATCATTTGAGAGGATCTACAATGTTCTCAAAGATAGATCTGAGGTTAGATTACCACCAGTTGAGGATCATTGCAGATGGCATACCCATGTCTGCTTTTAGGACTAGGTATGATCACTATGAGTTTGTGGTTATGTCATTTGGGCTAACCAATGTGTCGGCAACATTCATGGACCTAATGAATAGGCTATTTAGGCCCTACCTTGATCAATGTGTGGTTGTATTTATAGACAACATCGTGTTCTACTCCAAGGATAGTCAACAACACAAGAAACACCTTCGCCAACCTTGAAGCACTAGTTATATGTTAAATTCAGCAAGTCTAAGTTCCAATTGTCTAAGGCGTCTTTTCTTGGTCATGTCATATCATCTATGGGTGTTTTTATAGACCCTAAGAAGGTTGAGTCCGTTTCGGAATGGTAACAACCAAAGACACTGACAGAGATTCACAATTTTCTATGTCTGGGAGGATACTATAGGAGGTTCATAAAGAATTTTAGTGCTATATCATTACACCTAACTAAGTTGACTAGGAAAGATGTTTCTTTTGTTTAGATGACAAGTGTCAATGTTCCTTTCCATTTTTGAAGGAGAATTTGTCCAGTGCACCAGTTCTCGTGAAGTCAGAGCAATGGAAAAGCTACATTAGCTTTTGTGATGCATCAAAGAATGTCTTGGGATGTGTGCCAATGCAATAAGACATGAACAAGATTTCTTTTGCTTTGAAACAACTTAAGAAACATGAGGAGAACTACCCAACACATGACCTAGAGCTTGCAGCAGTGGTTCATGCCTTAATGATTTGGAGGCACTACCTATATGGATAAAAGTGTCAGATATTCACCGACCAAAGGAATATGTAGTATATCTTCTTGAATCAGGAGTTGAATATGAGGCAGAGGAGATCAATGGAGCTGATTAAAGACTATGATTGAACAATAGACTACCATCCAGAAAAGGAAAGTGTGGTAGCTGATGCATTGAGCAAAAAGTCTTATTCACCATGATCTACAAACCAAACATAATTATGCTTTTTGGTGTGCCATAAGCAAGACATTTTGGTGTCTCTTTGGTATAAGAATGTATAGTTGGAGGTTTCTATGTAGTTAGGGTTGTTGGAACAATTAAAAGTCAACCTACCTTGAGACAATAGATCTGTGATGCACAAAAAAGTGATATAGTAATACAAAATATCCAATCAGAGATGGACAATGAGAAACATGATGGTTTCCATGAGATAGATGATGATATAGTTTGCTTTCACAACTTTATTGTGGTTCTTGATGTTGATGGGTTGAGGATGATGGTGCTTGAGCAAGCTCACTGCTCAATGTATGCCATGAATCCTGGTAGTACAAAGATTTACCACAACCTGAAGTACTTGTATTGGTGGTTAGGTTTAAAGAGTGAAATGGCAGAGTTCATTGTTAGATGTCTAGTTTGTCAATAGGTCAAAGCTAAACACCAGAAGTCTGCATGGACATTACAACCTTTTCCGATATCGTAGTAGAAATGGTATCATATCACTATGGACTTTGTGGTTGGTCTTCCTATGATAGCCAAGGGTCATGATCCCTTATGGGTGATAGTGGACATGTTGACCAAGTCAGCTAATTTCCTTCTAGTTAAGATGAGTATATAGAATATAAGCTGGCACAGATATATGTTGATGAGATATTCTGGTTGCATGGTATTCTCGTTACCATAGTTTATAAAAGAGGTCCACAATTCACAAGTCATTTTTGGGAATGGCTATGTACAACATTGGAAACAAAGTTGAGGTTTAGTACAACTTAACACACATAGAAAGATGGCCAGTCTGAGAGGACTACTTAGATTTCATAGGATCTTTTAAGGGCATGTGTTTTGTAGTTTCTTGGTTCTGGGATGTACATTTCAGCTTGATAGAGTTTTCTTATAACAAAAGTCATCAGAAAAGCATAATTATGGAACCTTATGCGGCTTTGTATAGGAGATGTTTTTGGTCTCCACTTTGTTGGTATGAGACATGTTAGTATAAAGTTTTGGGTCCTGAGCTAGTACAATAGACTACAAAGAAGGTAAATGTCATACAAGAATAGTTAAAAGTAGCCTAGGTGAGGTATAAGTCTTATGTAGATAATCGTCATAGACCACTTGAGTTCTAAGTGGGGGATAGAGTATATCTCAAGGTTTCTCATTGCAAGGGTGTGTGGAGGTTTGGAAAGAAGGGTAAGTTGGCTCCTAGGTTTATGGGACCATACCCTATCCTGGTTTGTGTTGGAAAAGTGGCATACAAGTTAAATCTACTGCCATAACTGCACAAGTTTCCTAGTGTCTTTCATTCTTCATGTAGAGGAAGTTTCATCTATATATACAACAGACAATCCATCCAGTGGAGGTTGAGTAAAATGAGGATGTTTCCTATGTTGAAGGTCATGTCTTGATACAAGATAGGGGGTGAAGAAATTGAAGAATAAGGATATAGTGTAAGTAAAGATTTTGTGGCGTTACCACGACATTGAGGAAGCCATGTGGGAACTAGAGGATGAGATGCATAGGAAGTACCCATCTTTCTTTGCATAGGAGTTTGTGGGCAATATCCTTATTAGGGGTTTATGGTTGTAAGGCCTCTGACGTTGCTTAAGATCTGGCACATGCTTAATTACCATAATTTAGTGCTTAAAACCTTAATAAAACCATATTAAGTGCTTTGATATCATATGACAAGCCTAAGTTTCAAATTTGGTAAGTTTGGAAACTATTTATGCAAGTTATACAATTTTGTGCACATTTGGGTTTTTCTTCAATTTACCCATATAAAAGGTTTTCTTTGCAATTTATCACATGCTTTATGTTACTTATATGTTTTATTATCATACTTGATCTTTTTGGGCCATGGGGCACCTATTTATACCTTGGTTTGGTGGCGTTACCTTTCTAGGTTGAGTTAGAGTTTACCCCCTCATGAACGAGCTACCTTTTGAGGCCATAACTTGATGGTCCTCCTATTTGAGTGACATCTGATGGTCATCAACAAGTGGGGGAAAACCTATGGTGATCTCTATAGGTGGTATGTCGATGGTTTTATTTATTAGGATCCCTTGGACCGCTAGTTCACTTAAAGGAGGTGATCAAACCATGGTTCACCACTTAGCAATCTAGGGTTTCAACAACCGATGGTCATCATGTGTTAGAAATTGATTGCCACCCTGGGTGGTTATCATACGGTGGCTTATAAGACTCTCACAACAAATGGAGTTTTTTCTTGTACAACTAAGATAGCTATAGGCCATGGACACATGGCAAACCTACTAGGATACTTCAAGCTTCACTTATCTCGTATCCATAAGCTTTATATACCCTTCCTGTAGCACCCAAACGAAACCTTTGGATCCTTATCAGTTCCATGCTATCTAGAGCTTCCTATTCCCCTTTTTGGTGGTGAAGAGGGTGCCTAAGGTATAAGAAGTCGGCGATCTCCCTGTATAAGTGGCTAGAGCTCAAATCTGCTCTCCTTTAGGGTTTGTGGAGCTTCCTTTGCTTGATCTTGACCTAAGCAAGTAATTTCTTTCTTCTGTCATTCATTTCACTTGTTGTTATATATCCTTCTTCCTTGTTCCTGGTTGTAACCATGGTTTCTCATGGTAGATCCTGATCTAGAGCTTAAAGATCCTATCTTCTTGCTACCTTCACCTAGGGTCTGCTTCCCTTGTGAAGAAAGAGCTAGCTTGGCTGATGTCAGAGCTAAGACTAGGGTTTCCTACCTTCTTTGTTCAAGATACCTTGTTGTTTGGATCTTATTCTTCTTCCTAGAGGTGATTTATATAACCTTCCTCATGATTATTTCTTACTACAAGCTTTCTTACTCATGTTCTTTCTCTAAAATAAACATCTACATATAAACAAGCTATCTTTGCCCACAGTTTAAGCTTTAGTGTTGTTCCTTGAGTAGTTTACAAGCATTGATGAACATGAAAACTTGTGTGCGACCTTCCTAAGGTACAAGAAGCCTTAAACCTTATTTAAATGTCAAACGGTGGTTCTTTGTGCTCCTCAAATGATGTGTTGTATTTAGGGTTTGTAAGTTGTTTTCCACCTTGGTTCTTAACTCGATAGATTAGTTCCTTTGTTGTTTGGCTTGGATTTTGTGCAACAAATGATGGTGGTCTCTTTTCTTATATTTACATTCTTTATCTTGAACACAATTGATGGATATGCTTTCCCCTTGACAACTGATGCTGGTAATAGTTGAACACCTGATGGTGTCAACCGATGGTAGTTCTGACTCTATCATCTGATGGTAAAATTGAGTGTCACAACAAATGGTGGTCCTGGACACCACAATTAATGGTAAGACTGACTGTTATATGATGATTCTATTAAGTTCTTATCTATTGTTTTCATATTTAGATGATTCAATGGTTAGATTTATATTTCAACCAATGGTTTTGAATAAAGAACATGACCTAATGGTTAGTATTTGATGCCTCAACATCTGATGGTTTTGGGTGAAGCTCGTAACTTGTAGTCTTAGCTTTTCCCTCATATGAGTATGATTGTTAATCATCGTGATGATTTGATATGAAACCTTAAAGCAACATATCCTTCAACTCCTAACCCTAATGTAAATACGTCATGGTGATTGATTATGATCAACCTTCTTGACTGATTACTATGATAATGAAATGTTATCTTATGGTTGTTAAAACCAAAATATAGTTGTATCTGAACATCATAGTTCCTTCCTATGTTAAACTTATGGGTCACATGTGTGGTAGTGACCTATTGAGACTTGTTCTAAGGCATAGAAAGATAATGATGATCTTACAGGGAATGATGTAACGATATTAATTACCTTTGGGCATGGTTGAGCCCTAAGTGAGGTGAAATCCTCTTCATGATATGACAAGGGTTAGGAACCCTGGAACAATGTGATAAAAATTGTATCATTTGGTTGTATGATGACAAGTATAATCTCATGATTGAAATGAAATATGTACCATGTGATAATGTGATGAGTAACATTGTCTCATACGTTTTATATCTTCTGGATATGTTTTATATCAGTACTTGGTCGAATGAATCAGGGTTTTATGTCCACTTGAATGATGAAGCTTCAATTCACTCAATTGGCATAACTAATAAAATTAAACCTTTATCATGTATTGCCCTATGCCATAGATCCATTCCATTGTCAGAACATGTTGGGTGGTGAAACGAGTATTCCTAAGGGATACTCAGAGAACATATTATTGAGTATGCGTGGAGCAAGTGACTATGCGTCCTTGACATCTTGATTTCTAGACTTGGGAGGATGACTATATTCATACCTAACCCACAATTTGAGAATGACTATGTTCGTGTCTTAGTGATTATATATGTGACAATATTTGAGGACAACTACGGTTGTACCTTAGATGGTAGGGTTTGCATACCCCACTCCTTTCACTAGTGTTGTGACCTGTAATAAGGATGGACTAGGATGTTAGCATCTTGACATTATATGTCATTGTTGTAGACTCGTATTGACTGAGGGCTGATAAGATCTTAGAAATATAGTTTTCCTAGATTATGTATGGCAATGATTTTGTCTTAGCAGTGGTTAGTTAGGATTTGAGTGGTATTCCTCAAATTCTTCAGGTCTTAACAAAAGAGGTAATACACACATGTAGTATATTTGTTCAAGGTTAAACATGATTCACATTGGATGATTACCCTTGCCTTTTTTCTTATACATATAGTTCGTTGTGATGCTAATGTTGTGTTAAACTGCCTATTTGATAAATAATGTGAATGGAGAAATCAACAGTTAGAAGAGATAAACTTATATGCTTCTTTTACATACTGTGTGCCTCATGCTAGTTGTTATACTTGCATTTTTAACTTGCTTAGCTTGCTTAGACTGTTTAATCTATTCAATAATCATTTTGAAGAGTTATATCTCTCATTGGGACATGGGTCTCCCCTTGTGGGTCAACACATCTTTGTAGGTAGTCGACGGTAGTGTGGTCAGGACCATTCTATTGAAGAGGATCATACTGGTGATTAGTAGAAATTGAAGGTGGGGCAGTTGTAGTTATAGTAATAGAGTCTTAGTGTCATCTATGTACTCTCAGGTCAGGGTATGGGATATGTTATGAAGATGATATACATGTATCAACACAAATTTTTGGCAGTATGCCAGAGTTTTATATATGGCATGTACATGTGAACCACCTCTTTTGTATATAGATTGGACTTTGCGTGATCCCTTAGACCTAATTAGAAAGGATTATATATTGTTTTTATTTGTTTATAATTGAAATGTTATTGATTTATCCATCTAACCTAAGGTTTCAAAGTTTAATAATCATCGCACAACTCTTTTTGTCATTATCCGAGTAGGATGTGGACACATCCGCAAGTAGGAAGGTCTCCTTCCTCACTCAAGTCCTTGGTTCTCAGGGCTCTACATTCTGCACGATATGTTCCCTCTATGCTCTCTATCGCTTCACATAATTCCAGAATAAGAGGAACCCATTGTTATCTTCGTGTCATCCTTCCGAAGTGAACCATACCTGATTTGAGGGATTTTGGTGTCAAAGATCTACCAAGCTCTCAAGGTCGCCACTATCTTCCCCTATTTCATCCTCTATAAGAGATCCAAGCACCCTCAGACATGAAATCCTATAAAAAAACTGCCTACATGATCTTGTGATACCGAGAAATAGATCCCTAACCTCCATTCATCATGGCTCCCATCAAGGATTATCCACCCTACTCATCCACAGTCAACGACCAAGTTGAAACTAGTCATCAGACTTTAGAGCTTCGCTAATTGGAAACACTTCAGCAAGTCGCTATGATGCTTTGTTGGGGGTCAATTTGACTTTTAATCAAGTATTACCTCAAATAATTTTTTTATCTATTCTTTATTTTGGGGGTCAATTCCCAAGAAAGTAGACACCTTTTCATCTTCCTTCTTCTCTATTGGTTTTGCCTTGGTGTCTATAGGAGTTCCCCATCGTCAGTATCTGGTGCGATGGCTATTATTGAGTTTTCCCTAGTCCTTCCTCCCGACAGTCCTGGCGGAGGCTTGTTTCATTGCCCCTAATGGTCCCTAACCTTTGTTCATTAGGTCATCCTGACTCGAATGACTTAGGGAACCTCACCATGATGTCAGAACCTCTGGTCTTCATCCTAATATCCAGATAAAGTCAAATTTTTTCACCTGATGTCACTTGTTCTTCATCCCTAGCCAAGAATGAAGATACTAAGGGGTACTTCAACGAGTTTTCCCTATCAAGTTTTGTGTTTTGTGATGCACCGTCATGGGCAATATCCACTTTTTGGGAAGATTTAATATACTAGCCATGCATCTGTTAAAACAACTCCGGCTTAGGTGGCTTCTTTTCGTTGGTCCAACTCAGTAGGTCGTGTCTGGGTTAATTTTTACCTAAATACATGTGGCTTTTTCTAGTTTTCTGATTGTCCGTTCTCCCAAAATTCACCATAAATCAATAGAGCATAAAAAGAACATGATTAAATAGTCATTGGAAAGGGTTTTTTGAGAGAAATTTGATTTTAGAGTTTTCAAGCTATGATTTCTGATGTTTTATTTTAAAGCCTAGTTTTACCCATGAAACCCTATTTAAGCATTACATGTAATTAGTGTGATCTAATTCAACCAAGTTTTTATAATATAATGACATGGATCAGTAAGCCTAACCCTAATGCACTCAAACCCTAGTCTACCCTTTTTCAACTGAGGATCAATACATGATATTGATTTAGGATGTTTAATAACTATGAACATGTGTATAGAGCCTAATCAAGACAAGAGAAAGTTGACTTAGGATTTGAATTAAGATCAGAGAAGCCAAGTTAGGATTTGCTTTGCTCTAGGTTGGCGGGTCATGCCACTATACATATGTACATTGATTGAATTGTCTGCTATGTATGATTTAGGAATTATGCTTTCAATTTCAAGGTTATTTCTCAAGTCATGACCATCATATAAATTTATTGATGTTTGCCATATCTTATGTCATATGGTTATCATGTTCATTAATATTAGAGATTATGATTAATGATCAATGATTAATGGATTTTAACGTTCATCTTTCATAGGGAGAAATATCATCATGTTAAGTTAAAGGATCATAATAATGTTAATGCTAAAGTCATGTTAATGATCAAGTTAATTGGAATTGAATTATTTTTTATATGCTTTTCGAGGGGTTGTTATGGGCATTCATGCCAATCATGGGCTTTTATAGCCAAATCATGGGTATGTATGCCATGATTGGTTTTCATAGCATTATGGGCTTTCCTAGCAATCATGTCCTCTTAAGTGGGCATCATTGATAGAGGCATATATTACTATTCAATTCTTCATGTTATAAGAATCATGTAATCAAGAATGCTTAAGTTAAGTTTCATGTCAATGTTTTCTTTCGAGTCAAGGATATATGCTTATTTTCAGTTCTTATAAAATGTGTAGTGTCGCTTACTGATGTGTGACTTTGTTTTTGCATGGATATGGAACGAGATGTCCCTAGATCAAGGAGTAAAGGAAATTGAAGTGTGTGCTTCAAGGTATAAGATCCCACAACATAGCTTAGTGGGGTCCCATCTACACCTTAGAAGACCCAGTATCAAGTTTTCAAAGAATAATTATGTCATAGAATTGTTCTACCTTTCTTGTAGTAGATGTTAGTTAAGGATGAGATTAGTTATTGTATCAAATTTCACTTTCAAAGAACAATGTATGTGTGATGATAAATCCCAAACATCAAATAATTACAAATGCAGAAGCGTTCATCAACAGTGGATTAACAAAAATCACTAAAAATTAAAACCATTTACAAAGAGATCCAACACAGGGAAAACTCTTTGAACAAGAACCAATGTATTTTATTTACATCCTGGTTCATAAGTACATATCATGTACCATCCCTTCTCGAGGGTTACAAACATCAACTGCTCTGTTAAAACTATACACAGACAGCATAAAAACCTCGAGGCATCAAGCCAAAATCTCATATTGATTCATTAAAGTTCAAACTACTAACTCCGAGGACCTGAGAGTACAGAGACGACACATAGGACTTCTATCTACAAGACACGACAGACAGTACAATCAACCTGAGTTGTCACTGCTGTCCTTGCTGCTGCTAATGTTCTTCCTCTGCAAGATGTTCTCAAACTCCTCCATGCTCTCCTACCTAAAAAATGGTGAATCCCATGGGGGCGAGACAATTGAAAATTGCCCCAATGAGAGATATTACTCTCTGCCAAAATCATTATGATTGTAGTTTAATAATATAAAATTGAGCAAAGGATAAGCAGTTTAGATCATTCTCATCTTTTAAAGTATTGCAACTGTCTTTGATAGAAAAGTAAATCATCTATTCTCTTTATAAGGAATAGGAAGAACATGTATATCATTTATCTATCAAATCATTTCAACATCTCAAGCTTTTCCTTATTATACTGATATGTCACCCATGATTCATTCTTGTTTCCATCTGTTGGCCTTAGCCAATCTACTAAACAAATATTGCATTATACCAGACATAAGAGTATACACCATCATATTCTATCTAGGCATTGGTCTATGCCAATCCTTTGGTTATAGGCTTCATAACTTTGCCAGGTATTGGACCATGCCAATCCTGATTTCACAGCCAGGCATTGGACTCTACCAATCCTGATTACACAACCAAGCATTGGACTCTAACCAATCCTGATTACACAGTCATGCATTGGACTCTAACCAATCATGATTACACAGCCAGGCATTGGACTCTAACCAATCCTGATTACAGGCTTCATGCCTCTGCCAGGTATTGGACCATGCCAATCCTGATTTCACAGCCAAGCATTGGACTCTACCAATCCTGATTACACAGCCAGACATTGGACTCTAACCAATCCTTATTACACAGCCAGGCCTTGGAATCTAACCAATCCGGATTACACATCCAGGCATTAGACTCTAACCAATCATGATTACACAGCTAGACATTGGACTCTAACCAATCCTGATTATAGGTTTCATGCCTCTGCCAGGTATTAGACTTTCACCAATCCGGATTACAGGCTTCATGCCTCTGCCAGGTATTGGACTTTAACCAATCCTGATTATATGCTTCATGCCTCTACCAGGTATTGGACTTTAACCAATCCTGATTATAGGCTTCATGCCTCTGCCAGGTATTGGACTTTAACTAATCCTGATTACAGGCTTCATGCCTCTGCCAGGTATTAGACTTTAACCAATCATGATTATAGGCTTCATGCCTCTGCCAGGTATTGGACTTTAACCAATCCTGATTATAGTCTTCATGCCTCTGTGAGGTATTCGACTTTAACCAATCTTGATTACAGGCTTCATGCCTCTGCCAGGTATTGGACTTTAACCAATCCTGATTATAGGCTTCATGCCTCTTCCAGGTATTGGACTTTAACCAATCCTGATTACAGGCTTCATGCCTCTGCCAAGTATTGGACTTTAACCAATCCTGATTACAGGCTTCATGCCTCTACCATGTATTGGACTTTAACCAATCCTAATTACAGGCTTCATGCCTCTGCCAGGTATTGGACGTTAACCAATCCTGATTACAGGCTCCATGCCTCTTCCAGGTATTGGACTTTAACCAATCCTGATTACACAACCAGGTACCACATCCTTTTATTGGAATTAAACTTTGGCCATGCCATCATACTTAATCACATTCTTTATGTAATACAAGTATTCCTCTCTTCCCCTTTCAGCATATTCAAAAACATGTATGATCATGATTTCATTATTATTATTATTGTATCCTTTTGTTATTATTATCATATTACTGAGTTTCCATTTCTTGGTTTATTATGAACATTATCATCTCTTACAAGAGACCTTTATAATCATCTTGGTACCTCTTACTAGGAAACAACTTACTCATTAGTCTCTCAAGGCCCATTAAAACATCTTTAATGTAACAATTAGGATAACACTCTTCATATGTTATTCATCCAAGTATGTTGTATTTGAGATGCATCAATGGGTATCTCTCTTAAAGAGTTGGATGCGATATCTATGAGGTCTTGAAGTATTACTTCCCTCATCACTTTTAACTTTACTTAAGTTTATCAACTTATATCGTATTAAGGTATTTTCCCATCTTAATACTTTTATCCACTAACCTATCACCTTTAACATAAAGTGCATAGGTCATAGAACACACGTAAGAATTGTTCGACTATCTTCAATGATTTGGACTCATCTCAGATTAAAGCATTTCTTGTTATAAGGTTGCCTATAGTCAACCACTTTAGGTATTTCCCTCATCCAGATATTAGCCACTATTCCATTATTAGGATTAGGGTTTCACATACCATCACCCTTCATTAGGGTTAGGGTTAATCATGGCATTATCCAAAATTAGGGTTAAATATCCTTATTCTATATCACATAGGAATTCCTATTCCCTTACCCAAAATTAAGGGTAGTGTTTCTCATTCCATGACTAAGATTTGGGGTTTCATATATTACAATCTGCAATTAGGATTTCACATACCTTCATCCCACAGTCGTACTGACCAGCACGGCCGTGCTGCCCCTAGGCAACACCATGTATTAGGGTTTCTTATAACATCACCCTATATTAGGGTGCTTCTATCTTCCCCCCCAAATTAGGGTCTCATGTACCTTTACTCAAAATTAGGGTTACATGAAGCATACCCTTGAATTAGGGTTTTCCATTATGGAACCTTGAATTAGGATTCCTCATGTCCTTACCCTAGATTAGGGTTACTTTATTACCCTAGATTAGGGTTAAGGTTTACTATTCACATCAATTAGAATTTCTCATATCCCAATTCATCTCAATCAAGATTTTCCCATCAATTAGTGTTTTCCCATCAATTAGGGTTTTCCCATCAATTAGGGTATTCCCATCAATTAGGTTAGTTCAACCCTTCATTAGAGTACATACACCTATGATTATCATAGTGTACTTATTTGCATTCATAAGCATCAAAGGATGAGTACTCTAATTACATTAATTATTTAAGTACCCTAAAGGTACTTCCATTGTAAGCAACATTAGTATACTTTTCAACCACTCATGGGGTTATTGGTCTTTTCATAATTTGAACTAATTGAACCTTTAAATGGTCTTGATCAAATAGACCTCAATTGGTTTTGATCAATCAAACCTTCAATTAGTTTTAGACCATCTAATTCTTCATTGGGTTTAGGACCAATTTGGACCTCCATTCGGTTTGAATCATGACCTTTAAACAGTCTTGGGGTCACACCCTCAAACAGTCTTGGGGTTAGACCTTCAAACGGTCTTGGCCCTTAGTCCCTTAAATGGTCTTGAAACTATTTCCTTTCAAATGGTCAACTATCTCAAACGATCAACGATCCTAAACGGTTTTGATTGTATTGAACCTCTTAAACGATTTTGATCAAATGGACCGCAAACGATTTTGATCCAATTGAACCAGAAATTGTCTGAGAACGTTTGATCCCAAACGGTCTCAAGACCTTTTGGTCCAAAACATCTTGAAACTGAGAGGATCAACTAGGGTTCCATTCACTCAAATCAATTAAGGACTTCATTGAATCCATCATCAATTGAACTATTAATTATTAATTATTTGGTAACCATTGGATCTTAAACCATCCAATCATACTCAACCATAGGCCTCTGAACGGTCTTGAGACCATTTGGTTGACCTCCAAACGATCTTGAGACCGTTTGGGTCAATCAACCCTTATATTGATTCAATTCACTTAAGGATTCAACACTCAACCCGATTAGGGTTTGCAATAGATGGATCATTCACAATTGGTTCCATTAAGATCAAATAAATTGTAACCTATTGAAACAACCTTCAATTATATCCTCACTTGTCCTCCAAACGGTATGGGACCGTTTGATCCCAAACGGTCTTGAGACCGTTTGAGTCCAAACGGTCTTAAGACTATTTGGTCCCAAACGATCTTGAGGCCGTTTGGTCTGAAGTTCTTTGAAACCGTTTGCTTTAGATATTATTGAGGTGTGTGCTTAGGATGATGTCATCATCATCAAGCTACGATCTTTCATAATTTGCTGTAATTCTCATACTGGTTCCATTGAATTGATCAAATAAATTTTAATAAGAACAAAATGATCAACAATTGATGAAGAATTGAATGCAATAATAATATTAATGATTTAAGTTATAAAACCCGCCTCCAAAGAAGCTTCAAATCTTCAAAATCCATGTCTTCAATGGTGAAAGCAACTCCTTCAACTATCCAAAGCTCGTCCTCAAGTATTTGAGTTAAAAGAATGGCTAGGGTTGAAGTTTGAAGGGAGAAAAGAAGAAATCAAGCATTGATTTGTAATTTCCACCATGAAATCTAGGTGAAAGAGGACCATGGAGATTACCTCCAGGTTGGGGATAGTCCTCCTCCTACTCCTAAGATCCCTTGGTCGTTTTGAAAGCAAAGAGTGAAAGTGGTTTCGAAATACCCTTTCAAGTTATGGATATGTGAGTATATATGTGTATTATTGAATTTCTTTTTAAGAGAGAAAATGTTGGGGATAATTCCTCCATTTCCTTGCCACTTGACCCATATTCTTCCTTACATACGAAGAATCCTTCCTTGCCTTTCATTCCCTTCAATCATCCATGATTTAAAGGAAAAGAAATTAAGCATCTTAATCATATAATAATAGTATCCATAAGTTAGTGGATATTACTTTTTCCTTTAACTAATGTGAGTGCGCTCTCCACTTAATTAGATATTTTTGAGTGCCTATGCAAGGCTCAAGGACGTACACTCTTAAGAAAATTCAACCATCTCGTTTTCGGTTGAAGGCACTTCAATTAATATTTTTATTTTTGCATTAAATTGAATTAGGGTTCCAATTATGCTTTAATCTTGATTATTTTAATATCAAGATTCTCTCTCTACAAAAATGATTCAAATGAGGTGTCCCTCTCATTTTGTTTTCTATACATGATTCCAAGAAACATGAGGGACCCTCTAACAGTGGTATTTTGCATATTGAACCCTGGTTTTTGGGTAAATTGCACATTACACCAAAACTAGGTTTTAATGCACAAACATTGCTTAACAAGCTCTGTCTTGGTACTCAGGCTACCACAAGCCATACCACACCATCATTCTCACTCTTATGATGCTTCAACATTTGAGGGACATTTTATCATATAAAATTTGCAAGTTAACCCCTCAAATTGGATAAATTGCACTTTAGTCCAAAATAAGCAAACATTGCTTCAACATTATTCAAAAAGGACTAAAATTGAAACATAAGTTCCTCTTGAGCATTAATTACTTTTCAAAAAATAAAATTGAGGATCTAATTAACTTGCTTAAGAAAAACTCCCAGGGTTAAGGCATAACGCAGGTCAGGGATATTACAATCTGAATCAAGATTTCCAGCTAATGCATGGTGTTTTGTTTATCATATTGCTATGAATATCATGTTTTGTAATGTTCCTCCAAGTAAAGTAACCCATGTTATAGACAACATAGAGTTTGCTTCCGCTGTCATGTCTATACTTGGAGGGGCGTTACAATATGGTATCCGGGTAATGAGTAGATGGCCACTAAGCTCAAGATTCACAATACTCTCAGCCTAGGTATAGAAGATTAAGAGAAAGATATCAGAAACCAAAGTTGAGGTCTAGATATGAGACAAAGGTTTAGATACATATTCGGGTTATGTGCCTAGATGCTTAGGATTTTTATGTTAACTCTAGATTTGTATATAGCATGCTCTCTCTCTTTTCCACACCTTTGTGGTATGGGACACAGACTTATGGGATTTTGTAGAGAGAATGTTATATGCATAATCATGCTTGTCTTATCCTATCAAGTGCATGTGGTATGGGACATGTGCATGTGGGAGGTGCTAAGATAAGTGTGATTAAATATGTCACATTTGCATATATGAGCGGCCGCAATGTATTCAAAGGTGAAAAATAAAATAGGAGTTGCATTAAAAGTTTGAGACATTCAATCACCTAAACCTGATCTGGTACGTAGTGAGACCAAGCATACATACGAAGAGTAGATGTTTGACATATACATGCAAGTAAGATCCATGGTAGAACTAGAACACCTACAAAAGAGGAAAGAGATGTCCTTTTTTATCACAATTATTTGAAGTAGATTCATTAGTAGTATACCTATTTGTTGGTTTTAATAATGAGGTCTAAATAGTGTTTTACTATGAGAATGAGACTCTGAGATGATATTAGAAAGTAATGTATGTATAATATGTAAAACCCTAAGGTTGGTAGTATGAGAAAATTTTGAGGACGAAATTTATTAAAGGTGGGTAGAATTGTAACATCCCAAAATTTAAATAAAATAAGTTTAGGGACTTAATGGAAAATTTCCAACTATAAAAATTTAAAACTTGAACTTTAATGCATGTTACCAAATATTGAGTCCTTTTCATGAAATTATGGTAGAAAAAGAAAATTAAATGTGTTCCCTTATTTTCTATATAATTAAATGAGTCATATATACATAAGGGAGCAAGAATGTTTACACGTTGTTAATATTTTTATTGCAAAGGTCTTTTTTCCTAATCAAAAAGACATATTAAAAGTGCATATTTGGAGATAGTATGGGAAAGATATGATTTGTTTTGAAAATCTACCTGATTTGTGATGAGCATAACCCTTGATACTTGATCCTAGGGATTCGAGAATGTGCTAGATTGTGCCCTCAAATCTAGGACTCGTGGGCCTTGCTCCGTTGTGCCCGCGCAACCCACTATCTCTTTAGCATCAAATGTGGTCCACCAGGCTGGCCAACGCTGACCATCGCATGTAGGGCGTTCACCTGAGTACCCTGGATGCGATCCATCATGGTTCACCTCCAGTCTAAGGCTTTCCCACCACTAGTGAGTGGTGTCCAGCTTGTCCCCACCACAATGTTGCTTTCCTTTGGGGGCACAAGTCATTGGTGTATAGGTGCTCACCGGAGCACCCTGCTGATGGTGGGCGGGGGCCCAAGCAACTGGTCTAGCACACTGCCCCACCTCAAGTAGGCTATTTGAGGTTGTTGCTGACCTTAGTTGGTATGCTCAAAGGGAAGGGGACAACAAGAGGTTCTCCAGTTGCATCACCATGGCTGAACTGTGGGAAAAAGTAGAAGAGAAAGAAGGGGAAATGAGGGCATGGAAATGGAAAATAGGAGAGGGGAAATGAAGGAAAAGAAGAAAGTAATGCACCAGGATCGTCAATTTACCCTATAGAAGCTCCAAGAATCAGATCGACCAAGAAAAAGGTGAGTTGTTAAGTCTATTTTACTTTGTCTAACACAAGGTAGAAGATGACTAGGGATCATCAGATTGGGGATGGAATCCATGGGTCACAAAACAAAGGGAAAGGATTCATGGAACTTAATAAGATGTCAATTTCTTATGTGCACATGTGAGGAGGGGCAGCCACCCTGGTTGGTCCGCACCCAACATTGGGCTCAATTAGACTCAAATCATGCTAAATCAATGTTAAAAGAGGGATTAAAATAGCAAAGTTCAAATTCCCATATCTTGTGATTTATGGCATTGATTAATTATATTTTTGATATGTTGGAATCATAACAGAATCCTATAAAGCATGACATATATCTCACATCAAGAGGAGTTCATTGAAAGGGTTCAATTTTTTTTGGAAGTTGATTATACATAATAAGCACGACACTTAGTCTAAAACTCAAATTAGAGTCAATATAAATACAAAGTGATGTTTAATTGAAGATAACTTGTATATTTACTATAAAGTGTCTCAAAGTAATCAAAGTGATGGTCAGGGAGGTAGTTGAGTTTAATATTGTATTTAAGGAGTCAAAACATGCATGAATTAAGTGATGTTGGTCCTTCCTTCTGTGTACTGCCCCTATGTGGGTTTCCTCAAATATGTTTAATCAGACATGCTACTGCTATCTACTGCCTCTATGTGAGTTTCTAAGATCTTTTGATCCAAATGTTTTGCTACTATCTACTACCCTATGTGGGTTTCTCAAATCTATTAATCCAGATCTATTATTGTGTGTCTGTTACCCCAATTCGGGTTCCTTGGATCTATTTGAGTCTAGATATTATTTCCTATGCCCCCATGCAGGTTGTTTGGATCTACTCATCTGCTTTTGTCTTCTATTGATCTTGTTCAGCTTCTGTTGTTTAACTACAACTTTCTTAGATCTCATCATCAAGATATGCCTTTTTAAACTACTACTACTGCTTCTTCGTGTGCATCATCTATTTGGCTTCCAAGGCGAATATTGATTCTTCACGGACCCTATGTGTTACAACCATGAAACTTGGTGGATCAAACTACAATCATCAGGTGGCATCATTTGAACTCTATGTCAAAGCCCAAGGCATTACTCTCATATCTCTTCTTCTGCTAGGGATCCACCTGATGACTCAACATATGACAAAGTCAAATCAGCCTATGAACAATGGGCCAAAGAGGATTCCAGCATCATGAAGTGGATGATGAATAATGGCAATACAAAGATGAGTTAGTCTCATCTTTGACTACAAAATGCCAAAACCTTGTGGGATCAACTATCCCATGTGTGCTCACATTATCAAAATCCAAATAAGGTCTTCGAGATCTTCAAAAAAATTGGCTAAAGGAGTATTCCATTGATGACTCTATGGAAGGCTATTACAAATAGTATTCAACACTTTAGAATGAATCTGTTGATAGAAAATAAGTTCAATGGCAATGTGACAAACTTCAACTTGTTCATTTTCTAACCGGTTTGCCTCATTACTTTACAAGGATTCATAGACCAAATCTTATGTAGTTATCCCTTACTTGCACAAAGGGATGTTTTCAAGCACGTTTAATGCCTTCCTTCTTTGTTTTCTACTTCTTCTAATCACTCAATCCTTACATTCCTCTCTTTTGATTCTGGTCAAGGACATGGATGTGGTCGTGGTCGCGGTCGTATTGGACATAAATATGGAGGATGTCCTCCTCCTAACCCTGGAAAAGATCAACCTTAACCTACTACTTCCAATCACTTCTATTACTTCTATGGGTACGCAAACCATATTGACGACCATTGATGGACAAAGACGGTGTATGTTCTTTGGTGAATCAGGTCTCCTTTATGTCTGTGAAGACACTTTTTTTTATATCAGTAAGTGTGTTTCTCATTCCATAAAAAAAACTAAAACTGTACATGTGGGAGGGAGCATAAGATCAAACTATCTCTGTAGATAAAACAAAAAAGGACCTATCTATGCAGTCCTCTATAATCACTATCTATGCATCTCCACAATTTATGTGGGTTGGCATTATTACCTTCAAAAATTATACAATCTATATATGGTATATAACCAGCAGAGTAAGAAGAGCTTCGTTTTTGTTCTTCATGAGTTGAATGTCATCCTTGCATCTTGGTATGAAAGGAAGAAACTGACCAGCTTTCCCCCATATTTTAGTAGCCACATCACACTCCCAAATTAAATGGTTGTTGGTCTCCTCATTTCTGCAACACATACTACATCTAGAAGTCAAGCTATAGCCTCTTTTCTGCAGTTGGTCTTTAGTGATCAACCTGCCATACATGAATTTCCAACAGCAAAGAATAGCGCGCCTTGGGGCCCTAGAATGCCACAACCACTTAGACCACGCCACATCTTCATGCTTGGTTCTACAAAAGTTCCATGCCTCTTTCAGAGATATGGTCTTGCAACATCCCAGCATACACAAATCTTCTCTTCCTCCTATCTGTATGCCTCTATATATTCAAAGGACATTATCCATCCCCCTTGCTTCAGGGATATCCCAACTGTTGCCAGCGATAATGTTGTTCAGATAGCAATTAGGTCCCAACTTTGACCTTAGTTGTCAGTATCTCTGTTCATCAGTACATTGCCCGAGGAAGCATCCATTGACCCAGGGATCCTTCCAAATCTTCACAGTATTACCATTTCCAATGTTAAAATGGACATATGCCAGACATTTGTCTCTAGTTTTGAGGATGTTTCTCCACATCCAATTGTTTGTTTGTTTAGGTTGACTCGAGCAAACACTCTCCTCCTTGATATACTTGCTATGAATCTAGCGGATCCACAAAGAAGTTTTCTTGTTGGCAATTTCCCACAAGTTTCTCACCAGTCCTGCATCACTCCAATCCTCCACACTTCTGACACCCAGACCCCCTTTGGACTTAGGCCTATAGATAATATCTCAGGATATCGAATGTATGTGTTTACTTTCCTCCCTGTCTCCCCAAAGGAAATTACGACATATGCTTTCAATTTCTTCCATCGTTGCTATTGGAAGTGGGAACACTCCAGTCCAGTAGAGATGATACACTGAAAGTGTGGAGATGACCAGCTCCAACCTTCCGGCCATTGAAAGGAGCTTGGTTTTCCACACTTCCAACTTAGTTTTGAGTTTTTCAATAAGGGGATATCACATCCTCTTGGTGTGAGTCTACCTACAAATAACGGCACACCCAAATACCTGACTGGAAAGTCAGTAGTTTTAACCCCCATCTGTGTACTGATGTTGGATTGCACATTCCTAGTGAGGAAGAGTTGGCTTTTTTATGGATTCAATTCTAAGCCAGAAATGTCCTTGAAACGCTACAGGAAGTTCTTGATACCCTTGATGTTATCTTTGTGGGTTTTGCAAAAACCAAAAGATTGTCTGGACAAGCAAGTGGGAGATAGTAGCGGCGCCAGCTGTAAGGGGTTCAAGCTCTTTCCTGTGTACTGCCTCATCAAAGATGGTAGTGAGGCCTTGCATCCCGATCACAAATAGGTACGACGCCAGAGAGTCACCTTGCCTGATGTCGTTCGAGGTTTGTATAATCTCAGTAGGTGCGCCATTGATCAAGGTATGACACGAGGCAGTATCCAAGCACTCCTTAATCCACTCACTCCATCAAGCCGGGAACTCCATAATCTCAAGAATATTTAGCATGTATCCTCTATCGATAGAGTCATAAGCCTTACTCAAGTCAACCTTCAAACAAAGTTTTCTACTGACATTCACCTTCTTAAAGTCATGCACCAATTCATTGGCAAGAAGAATGGCGTCTGGAATCCTCCTACCCTTAACAAATGTGCATTGGTTAATGGTGATGAGGCTAGGTAAGATAACCCTCAACCTGTTAGCTAAAATTTTGGAGATAAGTTTAGTGATGAAGTTGCACAAAGAAATCAGTCTCCACTCTCCAACTTTCTGTGGTTGTTTCACCTTTGGAATAAGAGCCACATATGTTTTGTTCATCTCTTTTAACATTCTCCCTGTGAGGAAAAAATCTTTAATAGTGCAGCAAACATCCGCCCCAACAATATCCTAGGTTAATTTAAGGAAATGTGCATTCATCCCATCTGGGCCAGGAGATTTGTCATCATCTGACTTCTTGACAATATCACAGATTTCCTCATCAGTGACTAAGGCACACATAGCTTGTTTATGAGGCTCAGTTAATTTAGGCATGTTTCCACAATTGAAGGGGGGTCTGTGACTAGACACATTGAACATCTATATATAATGCTTGATGAAAGTGTCTCCAATAGCTTCCATGTTGCTAGTTTGAACTCCATCCACCTCAAGTAGACGAATCTGGTTCCTCATCCTTCTAGTTTTCAAGGAGGCGTAGAAAAACTTTGTATTCGAGTCACCATTCTTGGGCTAGAAGATTTTAGACTTTTGTCTCACCATAGATTCCTCAATATTCTTAGCCACGAGAGCTTCTTCTTTCAAAGTCTTACTAATGTCCACTTGAGTTCATTATAGGGTTCTTTGTCTGCCTCATCCTATACCTTTAAAGCAACCTTTTCTTTGTTTATTGCCGAGTCAACCATATCTCCATTCTTCTCCCAATTCGAGGTTTGAAGCTTTCTTTTTGTGATTTTAATGCGTTGCAAAGTCTATACATTGGATTACCATCCACCCTCGTGTTCCAAGCACTACGGATAACATCTTGGAATCCAGGTAGACTAGCCCATGCGTTGAAGTAGAGAATATGGTAGATGTGTTTCTGATCTTCGTCATCTATATAAATTATCTGTCTGTGATGATCGTTGTAGATAGATGATAAGATTTCAATCCAGAGTTTAGGGAATTCACCAAAACCTTGGCTATTGAGTAGCGTCCTGTCAATTTTGCTTTGTGTATTGTCTGCCCTGCTTTGCTGATTGTTCCAAGTGAAAAACGACCCCTTGGCCTTTGCTTCAATCAGATTTAATTTGCTCACTGTCTCATTGAAATCACACATCGACTTTGCTGATGGTGAGGCTCTTCCTTTCCTTTCTTCTGCCTTCCTAACTACGTTGAAATCTCCCGTTATGATCCACGGTGCTCGCACAGAGTTGTTGATTGTCAATAGATCCTCCCACAGAGTAACTCTTTTGATGTCATTATTATCACCATACATGGCAGTCATCTCTAAGCTTTTGTCCCCAAAGCTTAGGCTGAAATGTATGAATTGTCGTGATTGAGATAATTTCCTGACCATGATGTCATTTCTTTCCCATAACACTAGAATCCTAACCTTCTTGCAGAAAGTGGAATTATCTATCCACTTGGCTTCTGGCCAGGTTTTTTGTACAACTTTAGTAAGTTTGTTTCTTTTGATTTTGACCTCAGTTAGAAGAGCCACGTATGCTTTGCCCCTTCTCAGTTCAGCTCGGATGACATCACACTTCTCCCAGCTGGAGATGCCTCGAACGTTCCAAGCTATGATTCTAGGTGCTTCACCCATTAGACCCCTGGACTGGTACGCCACCAGTTGAGGCCATTGGTTCGTTTTCATTAACTGAGTCATCAAGGGTATGGAATCTATTTGCTTCCTTTTCTTTCCCATTGGTAGTCTTCTGTCCCCTCATCCTTCTCAGACTAATCGTATTTTTCGGTCTTTCAAATCCATCCTTTTCATTAGAGGCATTATTCTCCCTCAAACTGCTTCCCTCGCCACCCGAAGCAATTTCTTCTTCCAGATGTGTCTGCACCACATCACTTGCTTCAGGTTGCGTCTGCGCAGTGGTGTTCTCTTGAGAATTTTGTCGAACATGTTGTGTTTGCCCCACACTTTTCTCTGGTTGTGTGTTGGTTTGCTGCTCCACCGGCGTCACTTGGTCTCAAACAATCGTCTTGTACAGAGCCTTCTCGTGGCCAAAGCTTTCACAATGGGGGCACTTCACTGGAATCCATTCATACTCGATGTTCCCCCATTGTGAAAGCTTTGGCCACGAGAAGGCTTTGTACAAGACGATTGTTCCAGACCAGGTGAAGTCGGTGGAGCAGCAAACCAACGCACAACCAGAGAAAAGTGTGGGGCAAAAACAACATGTTTGACAAAATTCCAGTGCCTTCCCAAAAGCTTTGGCCACGAGAAGGTATTTGGGTGTGCCTTCATAAAGGGGCTAACAACATAGTTAGCCCCTTTATCCATCCACAGCTTGACTGCTTTTGGGAAGGTCAATTTGGCGCTCATGAGCACGTTGACTCGAGCATAATTGATTCTGGTTTTAGCTTTCATCTGGCAATCAAAGCACTGTGGATTTCCCAGGTATGATGCAATACATGCAATCATAGCTTTGTTCCAAAGCTCGAGTGGTAGATTATGGATTTTCAACCAGACCGGGACAACTGTGAATTTATCCTGTTCCAGCGGGTCGCCCTTCTCCCACTTCTTGAGAACCATTAGTTTTCCCTTCACATACCAAGGGCCACCTTCTAGAGCATTGGCAAGATCAGAATCCTCATTGAATTTGATTATGAAGCTTCCGCTCCCCCTCCCCAAAACCTCTATGGATCCGACTGGTTTCCAGAGTTTCACGAGGTAGTCCTACATAGTTGGTATATGTGGTTTGAAACCGATAACATATCTAGCAAGCGTGTTCCTCCACAGTGTTGTGTTTTCATCCACCTCCTCCTGTGGGATTGTAATGGTGTCTCCTTTGACTGTCAGAGCTGCTTCCGGTAGCCTGGTGTCGATGTCTCAAAATGAATTCTTGAAAACAGCCGACCAGTCCTTGGGCGTGCATGCCACTCGGACCTCCTCCACAATGTGGCTTCTCCGTTGAGGTCTTCTTCCACCTAGATTGGATTGCCTTCGCTGGTGCTCATCTTCGGCGCCGCCATCACCCCCAGAGTGCGGCCCCATATTCTTTTAGGGTTATAATAGAAATATGTCAGAGTAACTCTTTTAGGGTTATAATACAAATATGTCTATGAAGACTCACCTGCTTCTTCCTCAAGTTCCACTCAACCCACCACTGAGTGGATTTGCTCAGAATTTTTAAAGCTACTCTAGGCTCATTTATCATTTCCAGCAATTACTGCAGAAGGAGGCTCCTTTGTTTTACTTGCATATCCTACTACTAACGATAAAAATAAATGGGTCATCGACTTTGGCACATCTACCCATATTTATGGTTGTTCCAAAGTTTTTAGTACTTATTTAAAACTAAGTGTCCCTCCTGTGACTATTGTTGATGGGACTCAGTCTATCTTTGTCTAAAACTCTACCTTTCAAATCTATTTTACATATTCCACACTTTCCTCTTAATATGCTAGTCAATAAAATTGTTAAGAGCATGATTACTTTTGACCCTAAGGATTGTATGTTTCAGGAACTCTATACAAGAAATAGGATTGGTTTGGGCCATGAACAACAAGATGAATTGTACTTCATTGATGTGCCACAATGTATTTCCATATTTCTTTTTGTTTCCCTAACTAGTCTGCAATGGCACTATCACATGGGGCATGCTTTTAATGCAAAACTCCATTGTTTATTTCCAAATAGTTTTGAGAAACAATTGTGTGAATCATGCCAGTTTGGAAAACAAACTTGGTTTGTTTTTCATAAGAAGCAGGATATTAGTTCTAAGAATATGTTTAACATTGTTAATGTCGATATTTGGGGTCCATTTTCCATTTCTAGCTTGTCTGGATAATGCCATTTTATGACCATTATGGACGACTAGTCTAGGATGAATTTCTTGGTTGTACTAAAGTATAATAGTACTATTTTGCAAAATATCACCACCTTTTTTACTGAGTTCCAAATTCAATTCGATACGGCTGTCAAAATATTGCAAACTAATAATTCCTTAGATTTTATGCAAAAAAACTTTCAATCATCTTTTTACTTCTGGGGTTACCATTCGTTAGATTTCCCGCTCTTACAGAGAACAAAAAATGGTGTGGTAGAAAGGAAGAATCATCAGTTACTTGAAGTAGCACGCACACTTCTTCTTCACTATTATTTTCTTAAGCATTTCTGGCATGAAGGTGTTTCTACAGTGTGCTACTTAATCAATAGTATGCCTTCTTCTATTTTATATAATCAGATCCCTATCTCTCTTTTTTATCTTGATGCACATTGTTTTCTCTATTTTACCACCTAGTTTTTCTAGTCAGGGGAGTGATCCAAAGTCTGAAGACTCGGGAAGTTAATATATGAATCCCATGGGTATGGTTTGATAAATTAATCTAGATACTTTTCAAGTTTCAATTTCAACGCTCTCATTATCATCATTCTATTTTTACTATAAAAAAACTTTGTAATTCTTGTACTTATTGTTTATATGGACGATTGAATGTTGTCTGATAATGATTCTGAAGGTATTGCAGCTGCCAAATGATTTCTAGAACAACATTTTATTACTAAAATCTGGGTAAACTAGTATACTTCTTGGGAAATGAAGTTTCCTGATTGTCTTTTGGCATCTGCCTCTCACAAAACAAACATGTATTGGACCTTTTGACATAAGAGGTATTCTTGGTTCTAAAACTACTAGGTACTCCTCTAAATCCCAATAGCAATTGGGATCTTGGTTTTTCATCTCCATACCCTAATAAGCATAAATACTGATGAAATGTTTTGTAAGCTTATCTATCCCACTGTGATAAGAGTTGATATAAATGTTGTTTTTGGGCTTGTCAGTAGGTATCTGGATAAACCTCAATAATTTCATTTTGATATTGTGTATAGTTAAATATCTAAAATCTTTGCCAGACCATGGTTTATAATATAGAATACATGGGGATTTCCAACTTATTTGGTATTTTGACCCTTATTATGCCTAAAATCTATGTGAGAAGAAACCTACTTTTGGATATTATTCTTTTGTTGGAGGAAATTTGGTCACTTGGCACAGTAAAAACCAGACAGTGGTTGCCCGGTCGAATGCTGAAGATGAATACAGGGCAATGGCTCATACTTCTTGTGAATTAATTTGGGTCCAAGGAATCCTCATGGAATTTGAGATTTCTAATTCTGATCCTATTCCTATGCATTGTGTTAATAAAGCTACAACTATAATTCCCACTTTCCATGAGCATACAAAGCACATCGAAGTGGATTGCCATTTTGTATGTGAGTCGGACCTCTCATGATGCATATGCACTCCTTATATCATGACTAAGGATCAAATTTATGACATCTTCACCAAGATACTTCTTAAGACATGTTTTGGTACATTGGTGGACAAGTTGTGAATGTTTGACATCTATGCTTCATCTTGTGGGGGGGAATTAGTATATACACTTTATGTGTTATCTTGTGTCATGTATTTTGTTATGTGTTATCTAGTGTTGTTCATTTTTTATGTACTTTAGACTTGTCTTACTTTAGCTTTTCTTTTATCCCATATTTCCTAGTTCTGTAACTCCCTTCCTCTCTGTCCTATAAAAGAGAGTGCATTATATTTATTTCTATATATCAAATAAAGGTTTTCCCATTCTATAGGATAGACGATTATGTTGTGGTGGTCTAGGCAGAGTCCATTGTGATAGGATACCATGGGCTTTTATAAGGTACTCAAACTCTTAGCTTAAGTATTCTCCACCTCGACCAGAATGATGTGATTTAATACTTTTACCAAGGTTGTTCTATACTTGATTCATAAAATCCTTGAACTTTTCAAGGGTCTTTGACTTGTGTTTCATCAAGTACACACAACCAAACCTACTGAGATCATCAATGAAGTTAATGAAGTATTAATAACCTCCTCTAGAATTTGTTAAAAATAGGGCCACATACATCAGTATATATAAGTCCTAATAGATCATTTTCTCTGTTTCTATGTCCAGTGAATGGAGTCTTTGTCATCTTATCCAATAAACAAGATTTGCATGACTCTATTGATTTGAAACTAAAAGAGTCTAGATAACCATCTTTATGGAGTCTAGATGTGTCTTTCATTAATGTTCCCTAGACTACAATGTCAAAGGTATATTTTGTTTGAGTATTGTTTTTGGTCTTTTGATATTTACGGTATAAACACTTATCTCTAGATCTAGCAAATAAATACCATAAGACATTGGGTCACTACCATAAAAGACTCTCGTCCTTAGAAATAGAACATCAACCATTATTAATTTGAAATTAAAATCCATTCTTCTCCATACAAGATATAGAAATGATGTTTCTATTAATTGTAGGTACAAAATAGCAGTTTTATTACTCTATTACAAGACCATTGGATATAGATAAATGGTAGGTTTTAAATGAAGTGGTAGTAATTCTTGCTCCATTCACAACCTGTAGTTCGGCCTCATCCTTTCCTAATTGTGTACTTGTTTTCAAATCATGCATATTAGAGCATATGTGAGATACACATCTAGTGTCTTGTACCCAAGATGAAGTAGTACATATATTTATCTCAATAATGTATATACCTGATGTAGATATCACTATCCTTTGCTCCATCTTCCTTAGTTTCTTAGTGAAAAGGAAAAATTCCTTTTCAACTTACCCTTCTCCTCATTTTAGAGGATTTGGACATCAGCTTGGCCTCAATACATTTCTTGGCTTTGCCTTTGTCCTTGAACTTCCCTTTGTTTATCTCTTCCACAGGTTTGTCCTTCTTCATTTGTTCTTTGGCATTTATCAACATGCCAAGAACTTTAGACAATAGTTTCTCCAAGTTTCTTAAGTAATAGCACTTAATAAACTAGGTATATGATTCAATCATATCCATATCCAACTCTTGGCCTAAAGGAAATCCAAATTTCTCTAGGTGGTCCACATGTCCAATCATATTGAGTATATGGGGCTCTACTGGATCTCCCTCTATGAGTTTGCAGTAAAAAACACTTTGGAGACATTGTACCTTTCTTACTTCGCATGATTCTTAAGATGTGTTACCATCTCATGAATGTTCATGTATACATGTTGTTTGAGGCATCATTGTCATACTTCAAGTAAGCATCCATTTCAGCCTTAGGTGCATTTTGAATAGTTTCCTCTAGCGTTGGTGCTTAAAGGACATAGACCTTGAGCTCATGAGTGAGAACATTTCTTAATGTCCTAAACTAATCATGGAAGTTCTTCCCAATTGTATTATCCTTCTCAAGGACCAATCGCAATGAAAACATATTGTTGTTTTCCATTACTTTCTACTAAAGAAATTTTCATTTTTTCGAAACATTTTTTATTTGATTTGATTTGATAAAAAAATTGATGATATTGGTTAGCCCTTTAATTCATTATCACTCCCACTATTCTGTTCAAATTGATAGCCCTAACTATTAATTCTAAAGATTGTAGCATACAACCTTCTAGTGAATAGAGATCCATATGTCATCAAAGTCATGAATAAGTTAGGGATGATCCCCCACAACTTGACTATATAGGTAAGCAACACTTCCCAATCGCATCATATGCAACTATTAATAGATGGTATGCACAACTCTTTTTCATTATCTATCTTTATTATTCTAGGAATTTATCCTATTAAGATGACCTAGTTAAGACTGACCCAAAAGGCAACACAATAGAATATGCACCATGTGGAGGCATAACCACGTATCTATCATCACACTTCATTGAGATAGATGGTGTACCATCCAAGGGTGTTTCCACACTTGGCCGATTATGCTTTTCATGTTTGTTGCTTATGAAAAACATATAAGACATAATATTTAAATGGGGGTTTTGTATTTATAATTACATGTACATATCCAATCACCACATACTTATAATATGTATAAGATACATTCTAAATCCACAAAAAAAACATTAAATCATAGAATATGAGAAAAAATTATGGCAATACTTATACAATTTTTGGATGCACAAAGAATTAATACCACCCAAGGTCCACATCACATGTAGCAACTTGTACTTGCAGAAAAATTGTGTTGGAATCAGCCCGATCAGTCGAATAAACCCTTCAGTCGATTGGTTGGCTTTCTAGTCGGTCGATGGTTATTCACAGATTAGTCGAATGGCTTCTACCTTAGACGGTGTCTCAATTCCCACGGTGACTTGGTTGGGCCCCAGTCGGTGAATTGGCTCTTCATGTTGTATGGCCTCCTCAGTGCTCTAGTTGATCGACTCGCCTAATGTAGAACACCATCTCGTACTAAAACATAAATTAAAACAATCATGTTCCTATCAATTTATCACATTGTAAAAGTAAAACCTCAAGGTATGTTTGATTGGAGTATAAGGAGGAAAACATTCATTTATATGTTGAGAAAAGGTAGAGGTTCAATATGCAAATTGAATAATAGTAGGAATAAAACCATTCAACCAATCACACACATCCACAAAGAGGTTTTGGCCATAAATAGACATTCATCCACCATCATAACAAATGTTAGGGTGATGCATATTGATTTCATATATATCATATCATATATATAGGAGTGTATGTGGTTTTAATTGGATATAAGCATTAATCATTTTAATTATTCACTTTGCAAGCAATAAATAAATAATAAACAAAATTTTATCATATCAATTAAATCTGAATACACTGTAAATTGAAGTGGCTCTAATATCACTACTGGGATTTGAGGTAGTATATAAGGAAGCAAAACAATTTTTTTTGCCTATATCCCAAATAAAAAGATTGCATCAACAACAATGTATTTAGGAAGGCATATACCTAATACTGGAGAAAGTCCAACAACAATCCTTGTAATGACATGCTTCTATGATAACCATCGTCATACTAAACAAGATTACTCAAAACAAAGTGCAAAATTATCACTAATAATAATAATACCACAAAATAGGGTAAATCAAAAGAAATTTTGCGATTCAATATCTCATGCAGAAGTTTATTACAACACACCTTCAACACATGCCATATATATTTCATATATGATCAAAAGTTGATGCATTCAATGATCAAGGCTAACAAACCACAACTATTACATTTTACAACTTGTTTATATGTACAAGCCATTTCTATACAATCATGGCACGAGCGAAAATCTACAGGCCGACTATTAAACCAAGAAAATTTTCCCCAAGGACCTGAGAGTACAAGGACAAAACATAGAACACTACTACAAGACTCTAGCATCATATCCAACCTCTACATGTTATTGTTCTCCTTGCTACTCTGCACCTGCACCACGACCTTGACCTCCTTGTCCATGACCATGTAAAAAGTTGTGGAACCCATCCAGTGAGACCAAACATCCCAACGAGAGACATAACTCTTTGCCAATGTATATTATAAACATGGCAAGATACTAGAGTAAATAGGTGAAGTAGAAAATATTGGATAAGTAGTTTAAGTACTTGCAAGTGAGCAGAAGAACAATTTATTCTTTTAAAAGAGATATGAATAACATGTAAATTTTGATAGACTAAACAGGACAAGAAATAAGGTATGGGATCATCTAACGTGATTCATATTAACCCTAAGAAAATATGCTACACGACTATATTATTACCTTAATGATTATGCAATGTCGATTTGAGGGTTACCACTCAAATCCAACCGACCATTATTAAGTCGAAATCAGTCTGCAATGCAGTGTCTTGATAGTATAACTGCTAAACAACAACTTATAGTCACAACTATGGTCATGTAAAGATAACAAATCATAGTCAATGCTAGGGTCCTATAAAACAACTAGTTGTCCTTGGTACATGGCGCAACACTAGAGAACAAGATCACACATGGCTGTTAAATAATAAAAAATATATCACTATTTCCACAATTTAAGGATACAAGGAGTAATCTCCATGGGTACCATGCATATTCAATAATATGTGCTCTGAGTTTCCCGTAGGAGTTACTCATTGCACCAACTAGCTAGACACTGACATTGAAGATGGATATATGGTACATGGAAACTACATGATTAGGGTTTCATTTGATTAGATATTCCAATTGCATATCTTTTAATGCATCAATCAAGTTACAATGTATCAACCCGAAACTCATGCTACAAAATTAAGGGTAACATACAAATTCAGAAGATATAAAATGTATTAAGGGAGAACTTGTCTCATATTCACATCAATATGGAATATCAACCCCTCAATTTATGGATAAAGAACATCAACCCAACTCATATAACTCTTGCACTTTTGATATCACAATATGCTTCAACATTACTCATAAACACCACCATGAATTACATAGGGATCAACATAGAATATCATAGACATGGTATTCATATCACCTACAAGTTAGTGGTATACAAGTAAGAGAGAGAAAGGACAATCACATAACAAATACATTGAGTAGTATGAATGCATACATCATATCACAACAAGATTATTGTTAGGGTTTATATGTATCTGACTAGAGTTTCATAACCTCATATAATCACTAAACCCTAATTTCTACCACTCCCACATAACTGGAGAACACTAGGGTTACGTAGATTAGCCATTCATAGATACAACACCTAAGATATACCATCACCCTAGATAAGCGTCATGTACATACTCCCATATAGGTGGCTCGGCCACTTCACAACACATGATCTCGGCCACCTTCAACACTTGGGTCTCGACCCCCTGTAACACATGGATGCGACCACTCTCAACCTATTCTATGATTGAGACAACATATGTGTCTTGACCATACACAAAACAACCACACAACCACTATGACATGGCATTGTGACCATGACACCATGAGGTATGCAACATGGCATTGCGACCACCTACAACCAAGCATCTTAACCACACCAATACCTAGTCACGACCGAGATGCCACCCAATAAAGCATCGGGACCACAATATAAAGAAAAACCAACATGGAATTGACCCTGTGACTCTAGGGATAGCTAACAAGATGTCATGATCACTTCACAAGGTACGTCATGACCGAAACCTCCCAAGGTGCATCGTGACCATGTTAAACGTAGTATCATGACCAAGTCATGCAACTTGATGTTACCACCTTGACAACCAAGTATTTCAACCCAAGCAAAACCATGTCTCAACCACTACCAAGACATAGACAAGTGCTATGACCTACACTCTTAACCATCCTGCTGCCACGTTCGCCTTCTAAGCAGAAACGCTGCGTTGCGGCAAAAATTATAGGTAGCAACTAGTCTAAGGGTTATGGGGTTTCACGACTGAAACCATTCTTCACCAATGGTGTCCATCATGATGGAAGGCCAAAGGTAAGCCTCGACCACCTGCTCAACATCATAGCAGATCTAAATAAAGATCAAAATAGATGGGTAACAATAGGGTATACAAAATGTTAATAGGGTGAATAACACCTTGGTTCATAATGTTCATCAACCCTAAATGTGATGATGGAAGATCATCAAAAGAGATATACTTAGAGAGAGGAAACTGAGAATCTTGTGCACATATAGCAGATTAAAACATTGTGGTGTTCAAGAATGCAAACCATATAGAAAAAAGTAAAAGATCAGGTTTAAGATGCACATAATAGAGATAGGAAAAGTTATAAAACCCACTTGATCTTGAAGAGAAACAAACTCCTACGATCTCAATCTCCAAAAGCTTCAACCAAGCTTCAACACCTTGGTTAAGGGATCACCTCCAAGAAGAAGAATGAAACCATGGTCATAAGGAAGTTTAACAAAGGGGAAAAATAGTTCTTGGCCAAGATAAGAAAGAAAGAGGAGAAAGAAGGAATCATCTTTTCACACAAGTTCACCATGTCAATCATGGTATATGACCCTTGTGAAGAAAGGATCACCATAAGAAACAACCGTAGAAGATCCACGGCCATAGAGGAAGGAGATGAATAAGTTTCAAAAAAGAAACGTGATCTATATGGGAAGATCACTTACTAAGAAAAGATTCACCACCAAAAGTTATTCCTATCATAAGATATTCACTATCTAAAATGGATCGGCCACCCATGGTTGCAAGATCTGACCTTCCTTGCTCCTAGAGCTCCAAGGACGATCTCAAAGTAGAAGAAAGAGTTGTGGGTTCAAAAATGTTACTTGCTTGTGAAGAGGATGGGTTATATGCCAAAAGGAGGAGAGAAATAGAGTTCTTTGAGGTGTCAACCTATTAGATCATCAAAGGATACATGTTCATTAAAAAATAACCTTTCCTCCAAATCATATGAAAAAACAAATATCCATGTTTATCAAGCAATGTGTCGCGATCTTTGTGATCAGTTACCCCTTTTTCTTGGTTGAGACACTCTTAAGCATTCCTTTGTTTTGACCCAAACCCCAAAAACACCATAGCATGGTCGAGACACTCCATTAGAAGACAACTATCTCGACCATCCTATCCCTAGGTTATTTCAATCAAGACAACACTACCTAGGGTATGTGTCTCGGTCTCTACACTCACCCAAAGCTAGTGTAGGGTCATAACATCAAACCCTAGCTTAATCAAAATATCAACTAAGCAAACCCTAAAAACCCTAGAATCACCATAAGGTGTTATATCACCAACTGTGATTTAAGGAAGCTAATTGCATCATCCTCTCTCTCACGATTATAAAGCATAAGAAACACTCTCTAAAAGTGATAATTTGCAAGCTAACCCTCACCTTTGGGTAAATGGAAAATTAGTCCAAAACAAGCTATATTTTATAAAGTAACTCAAACATCAACCAAATTGAACTAAAATGAAAATATAATCATGTCACATGATTTTAAGACATTTCAAAAGATTAATTAAGGTATAAACATCTTATAAAATAGAGAAATTACAATTGAGCACAAAGCTAGATCAGGGGTCTTACAACTATAAACCCCTAATAGCAATTTCATCCCCAAAATCCTACGCAAAAAGAGACAGATACTTCTTCTACTTCTCATCTTAAAGCTCCCATGTGTCTTCTTCAATGCCACGATGGTTCCACAAAACCTTGACTAACACCATGTGCTTTTTCTCTAACTTCTTGATCCTTCTATCCAGGATCAGAGAAGGACCATCTAGATAAGATATATCATTGTCTAACTCCACCTCAATAGGTCCAAGTGTCAATTCTGTATCAGGGTGACGTTTCCTCAACATGGAGATATGAAACACAAGATGTAACTTATGCAACTCAGGCGGAAATTCTAACCTATGGCCCACCTTCCCTACATGTGAAACCACATGATAAGGTCACATATATCTAGGAGCTATCTTACCCTTTTTCCCAAACCTTAGAACACCTTTCAAGGTAGAGACTTTAAGGTACACCATGTCTCCCACTTGGAACTCTAAATGTCTAGAAGGCAATCAGCATAAGAATTATGTCTATCCTGAACTGCCATCAGTTGTTATTGAAGGACTTTGATCTTTTCTATTGTCTACTGCACTAACTTAGGACCTAAAAGTTGATTTTCTCCCATTTCGTATGAACAAGAAGGATATCTATAATGTCTCCCATGCCATGCTTCATATGGTGCCATGTCGATGCTCCTCTAGAAACTATCATTGTAAAAAAACTCTATCAGACTCATATGTATATCCCAACTTCCTAAGAAATGTAACACGCAAGCTCTGAACAGGTCCTGCAAGGTCTATCTTGTCCTCTCAGACTGTCCATCTGTTTGGGGCTAGAATGCTATACTGAACCTCAAATGAGTACCCATCATTGTATTCAAGCGTTCCCAAAAGGACTTGTGAACTTTGGACCTCTATTTGACACAATAGTAGATGAGATACCATGTAAACGTCCTATCTCATCAACATACAACTATGCACGATTCTCAGTGGTATATGTCATCTTTATAGGAGGAAAATATGTTGACTTAGTCAATTTTCCAGTATTACCCAGATGGAATCATGACCATTGGTTGTCCTTGGAAGTCCAACCACAAAGTCCATTGTGATATGATCCCATTGAGGTATTGGAAATTCTTGCAAAGTTCCTACAGGCTTTTGATGTTCATCTTTAATCTACTGACACATCGCACATCTAGACACAAACTCAACTACACCTTGCTTCAATCCTGGTCACAATAAAGATCTTTTAGATTCAGATACATCTTGTTGTTACTTGGATACATAGTGTACATAGAAGAGTGATCCTCTTCTAGAACTAATACTATCAGATTATCTACATCTGCGATAACAACCCTGCCATGATAACACATTGTCCCATCAATAGATTCATGGAAGCTGTCACACTTCTCACTGCCATGTTCTTCCTGAATCTATTGTACTATAATATCAATTTTTTGTACATATTTGATCTTCTTATTTAATATATTACTTGTAACTATGCCAATAGTTCAACTAACATGGACACCTCTAACTGTACATTCATCTGACATAAGGAGATAAACATATCTCTCTTATAATACACTAAAGCACTCAACTGTGTTTTATCAGAGGATGAAGACATAGAAGATTTTCTACTTAAAGCATTTACCACTACATTCTCTATAACACCCCAATCTTAATTATGCAAAATTTCCAAATTATTTTAGTCCTTGCATGCTCTTTCCTAATTTAGATAATTGTTGAGGACTTAAATGCAATTTTCCCATAATTTGTTTTGCAAAATCATTTATTATGTCAAATTGCTCTATTATACTTGTTTTATTTAAAAGAAAATGTTTTCATGAATATCTATGCCCTTTTGCTTAAGAAAATGAGGATACATGCTTTTATGTCAAATTTTCTCTCTCATATGATTATTAGTGATTTACATGTTTAATTTCTTGATTAATGGTCTCCATATTGTTAGTTGAAAATAAATAATGTTGAGTGCACATTTTCATATTTTGTAATTCTTATTTGAAGAATTAATGACTTTATTTGTATTTATCATGGTCATTTAAGTACACATAAGGGTTTTTGTCATTTTAGGCCTAAAACGAGTACAAGCATAAAATCCAATTGTATGAGAATATTCTAGACCCTCTAATGTACCTATGGTTCAAATTTGAACCCATTATGACCTTGTTTGACCCCCCAATTAAATTGGAGAAAGATTTGAATATAATTTGACAAAGATTTGATTTCAATTTCATTAATTGGATGTATGTAGCCTATGGTTCGCATTTAAATGTTTGTCACGCGTTACATTCTCGCACGGGTACACGGCCGCTGTCGGATCGGGATCCAACGGCGCTAAGATCCTCTTCTACCTCTGTTTCGTTTGTGAGCAAAGCCGTTACACAGGCTGAATGATCTTTGATTCCGATCTCCCTCCCCTCACATCCGTTCCTCCTGATTCTTTCACCGATGAAATGGTGAGATCAATCCGCACCCATCAAGCCCTCGCTCACCTCCTCTCTCACGCTACAAAGAAAACGCCCAAATTAGGGCATCACCTTCCCTCTGCCATTGAAGCACAGGCACCTCCCCCCCCCCTCTATTTAAGCAACCCAGAGGCATCTCCGGACTGCAAGATTCCTTCCACCTCGGTCAATTGCGACTCACCTACCCCCAAGCTCCCCAACCTACTCGACTTCCCTTTCCGGAGAGCTTGACTCCGCTTTAGCCTTCCTCGACCACCCCAGATCAATTCTGTTCGCGGTGAGCATCCTCAGCACTTCAGTTTCATTTCCACGTTTTCGGTTTGCCGCGAGGATTCCCGGATCGCTGTGCCCTACAGACTGGACCTGTCCTTGCCGACGCTCATCGCCAGGTCATCTCCAGTGCTCCTCCGACCAAGGTAGCGCTGCCAGTGGCTTCGCACGACTCCGCTGGATCTTTCTCGACCCTCACTTTGCATTTTTCCAACTTGAGTTTGCACGAGCAACTTCCGAGCTTGCTTCCCCTGTTTCTAGCCTTGCGGAGGAGCGTTCTCGAGCTCCTGGTCATCGCAGAGCCCACGCTTGAGCTTGGTGAATTCGTTGGGTGAAGCTGATGAATTTACTGCTATCGATTTTCAATAAAACGCACTGATTCACGATCTAGATCCCTGGAGTCATGACTGGCTGCTCGTCGAGTGCCATGGCTTGGGCGAGGAGCAATCCAGGTCACGAAATGACCATGGTGCCCGCACGAGCACAATCAGTTAAACTGATCGCCCAAGGGTAATATCGGTATTTCGACTTTTGATTTGTTTCATCAGCTGCGAGTGTTTTTGCACGCCCAAATGACGATTTTACCCCCCACTCGCCTGATTCATGTGTCACGCGTGGCTTGGTCATTACTGGCATTTCCTATTTTATTTATATCAGCTTTAATCGAGTTTTCTAATTTCTGATTGGTCCAGAGTGCAAAATTCATAACTTTTGCATACGACCTCAGAAAAATATAAATAAATATGTTTTGGAAAGGATTTTCTATGAGGAATCCGATTTTCTGGTTTTTATCGACTGATTTTACTGCTTTCACATCTCAATAATTATATGACACAAAATAGGGTTTGATTTGTATGATGAAGGGTGATATGTTAATTTCAGGTGATTAAAAGGATCCAATCAGTCAAACCAAGTTTGACTTAGGTGATTTAGTTCGAGGTAAGCGATCCATGCCTTTGGCATAGTAAATTTGAATTATTGAATGATTATGATATATTTTGCATTTTTTTTTATGTTGAAGTCTTGAAAAGTACATGTTTTTCCTCAATATATATGATTATTGGATGTTGATTGTTATAATCTAAGTCTAAGAGTAGAAATCCCATTAAGATTATGGTTTATGATTAAGATACAAGAAATCAAGATTAATAGGGAATAAGTTTCCCATTCATGCTTAAGAGGGAGAAATCCCATTATGGTCATGGGGAGAAATCCCAATCATGTTTCAGAGGGAGCAATACCAATTAAGATCAAGTTTAGAATATTAAGAAGATAAGCTAAGTTTAAGCAAGATCACGAATAATAGAAATTGATTTAGATTTATATGCACCTTGTTATGGGCTTTCTGAGCATTATGGGCTTTCCGAGCAATTATGGGCTTTCCGAGCATTATGGGCTCCTTATGGGGCATTAAGAGAGGAGCATATTCTTCTAGTCAATTTCTTTATGTAAAAGACATCAAGAAATGATTAATGTTAATGCATGTTCATGATTATGTTAAGTCACTTGTATATTTATTTTTATGTCTTATAATATGCCAATGCCGCTTACTTACTATGTTTGTTTTCCCTTGCATGGCTGGGGACGAGATGTCTGCAGAAGTTGGAGCTAAAGAGAAGGAATCATCTTGAGAGTACCAAGGACCCAAAGAATCCAAGGAGTTGTTGCCTGGTGGGACGTCCATCTATGGAGATCCTGTCATCTTTATATTATCTAGTTTATGTTTAGTATACCCTTAGAAACATGATGTAGCTTTCCTTCCATGAACTTATGTATGAATCTATGTTTCAATAATGCCAAGTGTTATTTGTTTCTTGATATGAGATCATGAATGTGACAATCCCTCCCAAATATGCCAAGTACCCCACATTATGGATCATGTTGGGGATTAGGCTGTGCTTCTGCTGGTTACTTAAGAAACCCTAGGGAGGGGTGTTACATTAATGGTATCAGAGCAAGGAATAGATGGCCACTAAGGCAACATTAGAGATTCATATTATGTTCTAATATCATGTTATCTTTACCCTTTCAGATGGCCCCTAAGATGAAGGAGAAGGTTGGTGAGTCAAGGCACTCACACAGATCCTCTAGTGGTGATAAGACTGAAGACATGAACCACGTCCCTCCACCAGTCACCCTAGATGCCCTAGTAGCAGCCTTGACCAATGCCCTCCAACCTAGAGCTCCACCTAGAGCACATGAGATCTCCCTCGTAGACTTCTTGAAGATTAAACCTGATGCTTTCCATGGTGAAGATGAGGTTTATGTAGTAACCAAGGCTGAGGAGTGGCTGAGCAACATGGAACATTGCTTTTGAGACCTAGAGTGTCCCCCACGTAGCAGGGTTAGATTTGCCACCCATATGCTCAAGGGTGCAGCCCGTACTTGGTGGGAAAACCTCTTAGCCTCTAGGGAAGATGATGACCCTCCTTTCTCTTGGGATGAGTTTGTGGAAGTCTTCAATGAGCATTATGTATCCGAAGCCATGTTAGAAAGAAAGAAGGATGAGTTTGTTAACCTTAAGCAAGTGGGTGACATGACTGTCACTGAGTATGCCATGAAGTTTCGTAAGCTCCAAAAGTATTGTCCTGAGTACACTGAGCTAAAGAGAGCTAAGAAGTTCATTAGAGGACTTAAACCCGACCTAAGTTTTGCCTTGTCTGGTAGAGGACACCGGACCATGTAATCAGCCTTGGATGCAGCCCTAGAATTGGAGGAGCATCCTGGAAGGAATCACAAGAAGGAGGTACCCCAAAACAATCGTCACCATCAGCCCCATCAACCCCCTCCACCCTCAAACAACAAGAGAAAAGCCCCTGAGCCTTCCCCTGAGAATGGGAGAACCCCATGCCCCAAATGTAAGAGAAACCATGGTGGTCCTTATAGGTTTGGGACTTCTGTTTGCTACTATTGTGGTGAGGAAGGGTATATCAAGCCTAATTGCCGTAAGCTTGCAAAGAAGGATCCCAACCAAAACCAAGCTAAGAACCCTAATCCTCCACCCAAGGTCAAACCAAGGCTCTTCACCATGCAAATGTCTGATGGAGAAGAGGAAAATGATCAAGGTAAGGGTAGTTGAGTAATTTATATCATAATGTTTATACATGCTTCTTTTATAATAAAATTTGTATGGAAAAATTGCAAGTTTATGTGAAACCCTTAAGGAGGGTAGAAACTCTAGGAAAATTTCGAGGACGGAATTTATTTAAGGTGGGTAGTATTGTAACACCCCAATCTTAATTATGCAAAATTTCCAAATTATTTTAGTCCTTGCATGCTCTTTCCTAATTTAGATAATTGTTGAGGACTTAGATGCAATTTTCCCATAATTAGTTTTGCAAAATCATTTATTATGTCAAATTGCTCTATTATACTTGTTTTATTTGAAAGAAAATGTTTTCATGAATATCTATGCCCTTTTGCTTAAGAAAATGAGGATAAATGCTTTTATGTCAAATTTTCTCTCTCATATGATTATTAGTGATTTACATGTTTAATTTCTTGATTAATGGTCTCCATATTGTTAGTTGAAAAGAAATAATGTTGAGTGCACATTTTCATATTTTGTAATTCTTATTTGAAGAATTAATGACTTTATTTGTATTTATCATGGTCATTTAAGTACACATAAGGGTTTTTGTCATTTTAGGCCTAAAACGAGTACAAGCATGAAATCCAATTGTATGAGAATATTCTAGACCCTCTAATGTACCTATGGTTCAAATTTGAACCCATTATGACCTTGTTTGACCCCCCAATTAAATTGGAGAAAGATTTGAATATAATTTGACCAAGATTTGATTTCAATTTCATTAATTGGATGTATGTAGCCTATGGTTTGCATTTAAATGTTTGTCACGCGTTACATTCTCGTGTGGGTACACAGCCGCTGTCGGATCGGGATCCAACGGCGCTAAGATCCTCTTCTACCTCCGTTTCGTTTGCGAGCAAAGCCGTTACACAGGCTGAATGATCTTTGATTCCGATCTCCCTCCCCTCACATCCGTTCCTCCTGATTCTTTCACCGATGAAACGGTGAGATCAATCCGCACCCATCAAGCCCTCGCTCACCTCCTCTCTCGCGCTATAAAGAAAACGCCCAAATTAGGGCATCACCTTCCCTCTGCCATTGAAGCACAGGCACCTCCCCCCCCCCCTATTTAAGCAACCCAGAGGCATCTCCAGACTGCAAGATTCCTTCCTCCTCGGTCAATTGCGACTCACCTACCCCCAAGCTCCCCAACCTACTCGACTTCCCTTTCTGGCGAGCTTGACTCCGCTTTAGCCTTCCTCGACCACCCTAGCTCAATTCCGTTCGCGGTGAGCATCCTCGACATTTCAGTTTCATTTCCACATTTTCGGTTTGCCGCGAGGATTCCTGGATCGCTGTGCCCTACAGACTGGACCTGTCCTTGCCGGCGCTCATCGCCATGTCATCTCCAATGCTCCTCCGACCAAGGTAGCGCTGCCAGTGGCTTCGCACGACTCCGCCGGATCTTTCTCGACCCTCACTTTGCATTTTTCCGACTTGAGTTTGCACGAGCAACTTCCGAGCTTGCTTCCCCTGTTTCCAGTCTTGCAGAGGATCGTTCTCGAGCTCCTGGTCATCGCAGAGCCCACGCTTGGTCTTGGTGAATTCGTTGGGTGAAGCTGATGAATTTACTTCTATCGATTTTCAATTAAATGCACTGATTCACGATCTGGATCCCTGGAGTCATGACTGGCTGCTCGTCGAGCGCCATGGCTTGGGCGAGGAGCAATCCAGGTCACGAAATGACCATGGTGCCCCCACGAGCACAATCAGTTAAACTGATCGCCCAAGGGTACTATCGGTATTTCGACTTTTGATTTGTTTCATCAGCTACGAGTGTTTTTGCATGCCCAAATGACGATTTTACCCGCCACTCGCCTGATTCATGTGTCACGCGTGCCTTGGTCATTACTGGCATTTCCTATTTTATTTATATCAGCTTTAATCGAGTTTTTTAATTTCTGATTGGTCCAGAGTGCAAAATTCATAACTTTTGCATACGACCTCAGAAAAATATAAATAAATATGTTTTGGAAAGGATTTTCTATGAGGAATCCGATTTTCTGGTTTTTATCGACTGATATTACTGCTTTCACATCTCAATAATTATATGACACAAAATAGGGTTTGATTTGTATGATGAAGGGTGATATGTTAATTTCAGGTGATTAAAAGGATCCAATCAGTCAAACCAAGTTTGACTTAGGTGATTTAGTTCAAGGTAAGCGAGCCATGCCTTTGGCATAGTAAATTTGAATTATTGAATGATTATGATATATTATGCTTTTTTTTATGTTGAAGTCTTGAAAAGTACATGTTTTTCCTCAATATATATGATTATAGGATGTTGATTGTTATAATCTAAGTCTAGGATTAGAAATCCCATTAAGATTATGGTTTATGATTAAGATACAAGAAATCAAGATTAATAGGGAATAAGTTTCCCATTCATGCTTAAGAGGGAGAAATCCCATTATGGTCATGGGGAGAAATCCCAATCATGTTTCAGAGGGAGCAATACCAATTAAGATCAAGTTTAGAATATTAAGAAGATAAGCTAAGTTTAAGCAAGATCATGAATAATAGAAATTGATTTAGCTTTATATGCACCTTGTTATGGGCTTTCCGAGCATTATGGGCTTTCCGAGCAATTATGGGCTTTCTGAACATTATGGGCTCCTTATGGGGCATTAAGAGAGGAGCATATTCTTCTAGTCAATTTCTTTATGTAAAAGCCATCAAGAAACGATTAATGTTAATGCATGTTCATGATTATGTTAAGTCACTTGTATATTTATTTTTATGTCTTATAATATCCCAGTGCCGCTTACTTACTATGTTTGTTTTCCCTTGCATGGCTGGGGACGAGATGTCCGCAGAAGTTGGAGCTAAAGAGAAGGAATCATCTTGAGAGTACCAAGGACCCAAAGAATCCAAGGAGTTGTTGCCTGGTGGGATGTCCATCTATGGAGATCCTGTCATCTTTATATTATCTAGTTTATGTTTAGTATACCCTTAGAAACATGATGTAGCTTTCCTTCCATGAACTTATGTATGAATCTATGTTTCAATAATGCCAAGTGTTATTTGTTTCTTGATATGAGATCATGAATGTGACAATCCCTCCCAAATATGCCAAGTACCCCACATTATGGATAATGTTGGGGATTAGGTTGTGCTTCCGCTGGTTACGTAAGAAACCCTAGGGAGGGGTGTTACATTCCCCTTCCCTGGATGGTAATCTATAGTGTAATTATAGTCTATAATAAGTTTCGTCCAGTGTCTTTATTGCATGTTCAACTCATATTTCAAAAAGATATGATGTAGTTTCTTGAGATCGGTGAAGAACTAACACATCTCGCCATACAAGTAGTGTGTCCATATCTTCAAGGCATGGACCATAGCAGCCAACCCCAGATTCTATGTTAGGTAATTCTCCTTGTGTTTCTTAAGTTTCGTGAAGTGAAAGAAATCACATTCTTATATTACATCACTACACAACCCTATCCATTCTGGGATGTATCACATAAGACAATATAACCCTTTCCTTATTTTGGAAGCACTAACACTACTGTACTGGTCAACCTCTCCTTCAGGATCATTGATATCTATCATCCCAGACAAATGACACATCCTTCCTGGTTAGCTTTGTTAGGGGTAAGGCTACTACACTAAAGTTCTAAATGAACCTCCTGTAATATCCTGCCAAACCTAGGAATTTGTGAACCTCCATAGGTTTCTTCGACTGATCCCACTCTAGTACTAATTCTACTTTCTTTGGATCAACACAAACTCCCTTGGTAGATATTACGTGCCCTAGAAAATCCACTTCATTTAACCAAAACTCACATTTACTAAACTTTGCATACATCTGATGTTGCCTTAGCAAAGACAAAGCCTGACATAGGTTTTGATCATGATGTTGGCCATCTATAGAGTAGATTAAGATGTTGTCTATAAACACAACTACATATTGGTCTCATTGGAGTCTAAACACCCTATTCATCAGATCCATAAATGTTGTTGGTGCATTGGTTAGCCCAAATGGCATAACCACAAACTCATATTGGACATACCTTGTCCTAAAGGATGACTTAGGTATGCCATCTATATTGATACACAACTGGTGATAACCCGACCTCAGGTCTATCTTAGAAAATATGGTGGCACCTCATAACTGATCAAACAAATCTTCTATTTGTGGTGACAAATACTTATTCTTAATCGTCATTTTATTCAATTATCGATAGTCAATACACAACCTCATGGATCCATCCTTCTTTTTAACAAACAAAATGGATCACCCCAAAGAGACGTGCTCGGTGTAATGAAACATTTCTCAGGTAGTTCTTGCAACTATTTCTTAATTTATTTCATATTTGCTAGTGTCATTCTATACGGTGTCTTTTCTATAGGTTGAGTACCTGAAACTAGATTGATGAAACCTTTCTCAAGTAGTTCTTGCAACTATTTCTTAAGTTCTTTCATCTCTGCTAGTTGCATCTTGTACAGTGTATATGCTATAGGCTGAGTACCCACAACTAGATTGATCTTGAAATCAATCTCTATAGGAGGACGCATACCTAGAAACTCATCAGGAAACACATCCTCAAACTCCTGTACAACTAGCACATCTTGAATACAAGGACCCTTTGGCTCTATATTCACAACATGTTCCAAATATGCATCACAATCTCATGTCATTAGTTTATCTTCTATCATAGATGAAACTAGACATGTCGGAGAATCTTACTATCACCCTAGAAAATTCATGAATCATCACCATGTACAAATGTTTCTATCATGGCACTACAATCCAAGACCAATTGATACTTTTCTAAAATATCGATCCCAAGGATCACATCAAACCCATGCATATCAAGTGGTAAGAGGTCCAATTGAATGCTATGTGCATAGAAAGATAGAACACATGATGGATATACTTACTGTAGCTCTACAGAACCAACTAGAGGAGTTTCTAGATGAAGACTATCTTTTCTACATTTAATAGGTAAGAAATAGGTGGTTGTCACTTCCCTAGTGATAAAGGAGGGTGTCACACTTGGATCAATCAAGAAATATATGAAAAATGAACCAGACAAATCAGAATGAAATAATTCCATATGACCTATCATGACTCAAAGGGTTAACGATTCCTTCTACCTGGATCATCACATAAAGTTGCGTCATGTCCTATTTTCACCCTCTCCCTCTGCCAACATGTCCTGAGGAACCAACATGTGATGGTTGTTTGTGTCCTCTACCACTACCACTGTACTATTGTCATTGTTGTGACCCTTGCATGCTCTGCCTCGTCTGTTGAGTCACCTCTTCATCCTTCACAGTGCAATACCACTTAGTATGCCCCATTTGTCCACACTTTAAATAGGTCTTGCCCTCGTACCACGGCTTAGACGACCTTGTCACATACATTGATGTTTTACTACGAGCTCCTGTAGGCATAAAACTATGACCTTTGCCTCTTCTCTATGTCCAATGTGAGTAAGTCACTGACCTCTATTGAGACTGAGGTTCTAAGTACCTAGTCTTCTTAAAGCCTCTAGATGATTGTCCTTTATACTATGTATGTAACATCCCTGACCTGGGTTATAAACTAACCCTAGGCGTTTTGCCTAAATATGTAATTAAACCCTGGTGATTATCTTTTGACATGTAATTAAGTTTCTCAGGAACATATACTTTCAATTTTGTCCTTTTTAATCAAAGTTGTAGTATTATATTGGTAATGCAGGGGCTTATGTGCAAATTACCCAGTTAAGGGGTTAACTTGAAATTACACATGTTAAGATGTTCTTTTGATGATGAGACATCATATGAGTGAATATGATGAGACATGATGGATTTCCCAAGCTTGGGCATCTAGATGCAGCTTGTGGAATAATCCTTATGCTTAAAAACCCTAATTTGGAGTAAAATGCAGTTTACCCAATTTGAGGGGTGCAACTTGTAAAATACACCATCTAGAACATCTTTTATGACTCTTGTCATCATTTAGAGTAGAAATGGTGAAAGGGACACATCAATGAATAATCAGATAAGAAAAATGACCTTTGTACATAAAATTCACTAAGTTTGAGTAAGGAAACCTTTCATGTATGTACCCTAGTTGAAAGTTGGCTTTCTTTACCCCTAGATCTTGAGATTTCATGAGCTTTGCATATGTTTAGATGAGATTGGACGTTTCCTTAAATAAGAAAGGACTTGGATGAGAATTTCAAAGTTCTAGAGGTGTTTATGGTGTAAATCAGCCTAAACTATATAAGCACCTTTCTTTCCAAACCAAGCAAACGTTTTCCTTCACTTCCTCACTTCTCATCTTTCTCAACCGACCAAGGCCAATCTCTGGAGCTCAGGGAAATGACCAACCTGTTCTAAGGTAAGAGATCACCACTTTCTAGCTTGGATTCATGGAGGGAATCATATTACAAGGTTGAATTACTAGTTTTCTTACTTAGGTTCCTTGTTCTAGCCGACCATCCCCATCTTTTTCTTGAAGAATTGACCTTGGCCGACCTGTGGAGCTCAAGACGCCATTAAAGGCTTGAATCTTGAAAGCTTGGAAGCTCTAGGAACCACGTTTGAGTAGGGTTTTATAACTCTAACTCTTAGCTTTGTTATGCATATCTCTGTTCTTGTTATCTATGATTAGTTCTTCTTCTACCTCCCTTCTTCCTTGCTCTTTTGCAAGCAAAACGGTGGAGGAACCGACCTGAACAGAGGTTGAGGATGATGGGCGTGGATTCATATGTCACTTTATGAAACGACCTTGAACCCTTTTGGTCCAAATGGGTGCAACTCGTTTAAGGTCAAACGGGTTCAACCCGTTTGATCTCAAACGATCCTGCAAGATTGTTTGGATCAAAACGATCCCAAGACCATTTCATAGGGTTGACCAAGCGTGGACCATTTGGATTTCTGTTCACAATTATGTAGGCTAATGACCCACCAAATTTGAGGGGTTAACTCCAAAGGAATCGTAGGTTTAAGGCCAATCAATTAGGCAATAGAATTGAATTAAGTACTGATTTTCCAAACTAATTAACTTGAACTTTTGGGAAAACGGGTTCCAACCCGTTTGAGTGAGTTGACCAAGCATTGACCGTTTGGGATACCTGTTCATAATATATTTATTTTCATTCCTACAAATAATTGTAATCTATTTCCTAACCAATTAAGAGTTGAGGACACTTCAATAACCTAACCCTAATCGGGTGAAAGTTGCTGATTTCAATATAGATCTTGTTGAGTTTTGGGTTGAAGGACCCAAACGGGTTCCAACCCATTTGGGGGTTCATCCAAACGATCTCACACTCTTTTAGTGACACCCTAAGATCGTTTGGATGTCTAGGGTTAAAGAAATTTGATGGTTTGAGGGTCCAATTACAAGATGTTGATATATTGATGAAAAGTGCTGATTTTTAATTTAATTAGGGCTCAACCCTTATCAAATCATTTTGGTTTTTGGTCAAACTTTGTTCAAACGGTCTCAAGATCGTTTGGAGGTCACCCAAACGACCTCAAGATCGTTTGAGCCAAGTTTGGGCCCAATTGGAGGTCAATTGATAGGTTCAACTTTTATTTGAATCATATTGTTGAACATTGATGATTAGCCGATTGGAAACCCTAATTGAGTTAGATTTAACCCTAATTGGATTTCAATTGAGGGTCATTTTGGTGTCTAGTTGATTGATGCTCATCCTAATTGACTCAATTTGTATATGGTTAACATGGCCTGGGCCAATTGAAAGCTTCAACATAAGAAATCCTTTTCAAGCATAATCTTTGAGTCACCTTTTATGTTCATGCGGTTTGAACCCAAGTAGACCCACAATCGTTTTAGACCAAACGAGTGTTGGATAAATTGGACATTATAATAAATCCCTTTGTTTCGATGATGACAAACATTTCATTCTTGTTGATCTAACGTGCTACTTGAGTGTGCAGGATTAAGGTGGATGTCAAAGCAACTAGGGAAATCCATATGCTTACATATTTATGTTTTCATGCAATGTAATCGCTTTGTAAAAACTTGTACAAATATATAATGTACAAGTACTTAGATTGCATGTAAATCAAGCGTTAGATCTTCCCTAGCTGAACATCACATTTATATAAGTCATCCCCTTCAAATAGGATCACATATGCACACTCATACATATAATTAGTGCCAAAATTGCAACATTGAAACAGGATCAATCTCGGTCGACAAACTCCTCGACCGAGACACTCTCGGTCGACAATCTTCTCGACCGAGAAAGATCCAAAGTAGCCGTTAGACACAACAGACAAGTTAGTTGGCAGTTGGAGAAAGACGTTGCAAATGACTTGTTCCAGAGTGCCTGTCGGTCGACAAAACTTCGACCGAGTAGGTATCTCGGTCGACAATTTGTCGACTGAGATGGTCTCTGACAGCAACTGCAGAATAAAGTAACTAGCCGTTACTAATGCACCTAACTTATTCCTAACGTCTAGTTAAGCACTTAGAAACCCCTAGAAGTTGTCTAGAACGTCCTTAAGCATCCATAGGCCATTCCTATAAATAGGACATGCCTTAGGACACCAAAAGATACCTAAGCTACACTTGTGCTATACTTGAGCTTGAATACACATTGGCAATACGGTTTTGAGCAATAGAGCAATTCCTACATTTGCTATTCATTCCCATTGCTCCCATTTCGTGTCCTATAGGCTAGCATCTCCTTACCACAGCACTTACACTTCTACACTCATTGGTTAGGAGATCGATACACTTGATATAGGCAAATCAAGCCTTGTGCTTCAAAGGATAAGTTGTAATATCTATTTTCCTTCTTGTTCCTTTTATCCTTTGTATTCTCCTTGCTACTCCTAGGGTTGGAGGCTACTGATTGGAGAAGGTTCTTCTTGGAGGAGAAGGTGGACTTCAAGCTACTTCAAGAAGGCTATCGCACGGGAAGCTACTTCAAGAAGGCTATTGCAACGGATGCTACTTCAGGAGGAAGGCTGCTTCAAGGTGGTGCAATTACTTCTAGGTGAAGGCTGCTTCAAGGTTGGGCGATTACTTCTAGGTGAAGGCTGCTTGAAGGGTTTAGGGAGAGAATTGTAATTTTATGTAAAGTCCTTGCGAGGTAATAAAATTAAATTCTTTCCAAATCCCGGTTGGGTAAGCAACCGGGTAGTGGACTGACAACTTTAGTATTTGCTAAAGTTGGAACCACTCTAAATCCTTGTCCCCTTGTCCAATATTTTGTGGTTGGTTGTTTGAGTTTCAATAATTGTTAAAATTATATTTAAAACTCTATTCACCCCCCCTCTAGTAGTTTTCAATTGGTATCAGAGCAGGCTTCAAGGAACCCTAACAAGGTCTTGAAGAAATGGGTGACGGGGTGCTCAACAACCTTAACCTCGAAGGGACATTCGTTGCTAGGCCACCAGTGTTTGATGGAACAAACTACCAATATTGGAAGAGAAGGATGCAGTTTTACTTCCAAGGCATAAATTGGGACTTATGGAGGATGGTGTCAACACCATACGAGCTTCCTCAAATACAATATGCAGAATGGGATGCAAACACGGTAAAATCGGCTCAAATGAATGCAAAGGCTGTAAGTATTCTTTATTGTTCAATTTCAGTAGGAGAATTTAATAGAATATCAAATTGTGAAACAGCCTATGAAATATGGCATAGATTGTCCATAACTTATGAAGGTACGGTTCAAGTTAAGAACTCTAAGATTAGTATGCTTAAACAGAAATTTGAACACTTTCGTATGGATCCAAATGAATCCATTAGTGAAATGTTTGCAAAATTCTCTTCTATTGTTAATGGTTTTAATGCCTTAGGAAAAATTGTACTTGAAGAAGATCAGGTGTCAAAGGTACTTCGATCACTTCCTCCCAAATACAAGCCCAAGGTGACAGCCATTGAAGAAGCCAATGATCTCACTAAACTGAAAATGGAGCAACTCATTGGAAATTTAGAAGCTCATGAGGCAACTCTAGAAGAGGAAGAAAGAAGAGAACGTGAACGTCAACATGGGAAAAAGAAGGATATTGCATTCAAATCTTCAACTAAAGACAATCATGACACAAGTGAAGATGATAGTGAAGAAGAAACTCTCATTGTAAATGGTAAGCAATATAAAAGTTTTAAAACTAATAAAACTTCTAGTGTTTCTTCTTCCAGGTGCTTTGAATGTGGTAAGAAAGGACATATGAAAGGTGATTGTCCAAAACTCAAGAAAGGGAAGAAATCATCTCACAAAAAGAAAGAAAGAGCATATCGAGCTGCATGGGATGATTCAGGTGATGATAGTGATGATGGAAAAGAAGAAGTAGAATGCCTCATTGCTACAACAAATGAAGACGAAGAAGAGGTAAGTCTTTATGATCTACCAAAAGAAGATCTAATTGCTAGTCTTCAAGATACTCATGAGAAATATATTGAGTGCAAGAAGAAACTTAAGAAAGCAAATAAAGATTTAAATGCTAAACTTCTTGCTCTTGTATCCGAAAATGAAAATCTCAAAAAGGAAAATGAAGATTATGCTCTTAAGTTAAAATCAGTAGAAGCTAATTGCAATCTTCTTTCCTTAGAAAATTTAAACTTGCAAACTCAAGTGAATGATCTTCAAAAACAACCTATTCTATGTTCACATTTAGATTATGATGAGGTTGTCAAAGAAAGAAACTTTCTAGTATCCGATTTAGATCAGGCAAAGAAAGATATTGCTAAGTTACAAAGAAATGTAAATGAGTTAAGAGGAAATGACATACTTGAAAATATTCTGAAAATTTCCTCTAGTTATAATGGAAGAAGAGGATTAGGATACGATCCAAGGAGAAATAAACCCAAAAGAGTTAAAGCATCCAAGATTATATTTGTACCTAGGAACTCAATTCCTAGAAAGAGAAATGAAGTTGATGCTATTAGTTGTCATTATTGCATGCGTCTTGGACATTATTCATTTTCATGCCCATATAAGAAAAAGAATGATGAGTTAGCTTGGATTCCTAAAACTTAGTAGCTTAAAATTAACTAGTTGAGATGTGACCTAAACTGATTCTTGATATCATAATGTCTTATCTCAACACAATCAAGCTCTAATTTGCATAAATTTTTTTTGCTTGAAATTGATTAAGAGTTCTGAACATATTCCAGAAACTTGGTCGGTCGAGAATCTATCGACCGAGTGAACAGTCGGTCGAGAAATTGTCGACCGAGCATGTCACTGATTTTCAGACTGCTGTAGAATTGCTGAATTCTTTTGAAATTGATCCAGATTGTTATCTATTTGTGGTTAATGACTATAAATTATGGAAATCATCCTTGAAAGTTTATATGAGATTCATTTGGTTTAATTCTAAGTAACTTAAGTCAAAAACTAAAAATTATGCTTAGTTTAAAGAAAATTTCTGTTTTTACGCTTTTATCATTACATAGGCAAGCAAATGATTCATTGGTGATATATCTCATAGAAATGCTTGCAAAGAGCACAATGTTATAATTTTTTTTCAATTGGTATCTTTAAAAGATTTTTTCATGCTTTCATGCTTTTATTGAGTATCACTTAAACATGCTTCAAAAATTGATATGAATGCTTAATTGGAAATCTACAATTTATGCCTCTTGGTTGAAATATAATTTGACCAAGGGGCGCTTTGGTCGTAGTCAAGGGCGACCTAAAATAAGCTTTGACAAAATGCTTATTTGGACATCATTTTATTGTACTTAATCTTAGTATATTTTTGATAAAGGTCAAAATCAAAATTTAAAATCATTTATGACCTTAGAAGCCTTAAATTGCTTTAAATTGTAAGATTAAGGGGGAGCTCATAAAAACAAATTTGACTAAGAAGCTTACAAAAATACTGTAAACATCATTTGGAGCTTGTTACGACTTTAGTACTTTTTATGAAGAAATATATGAAAATGATATATCTTGAACTTAAAGGAACTCTCTAAACAAATCAGGGCTTAACATCCCTTGCATTTGGTTGGAGACATTTTTATGTACTCTAAGATTAAAGGAATCTCATTTAATTTAGGGCTTAATATCCCTTGATAGATGGGAAATCAATATACATTCATCATAAGCTTAAGGGAATCTCATATCATTTCAAGGCTTAACATCCTTTGCAAAATGATTGAGAAACAAATTGTGGATAAATTAGACAAAAATAATATTAAATCCATGTTCCTCATAGGATATCTATTTAAGGGGGAGGATAATATAAAATTAAGGGGGAGAAGAAAAATAAAATATTCAAACTGGATATCTTTTTGAAATGACAAAGGGGGAGAAAGAATATAAAATCTAAAATATAAATGAGTTTCATCTTGATGGCCAACACTCACTTGCAAAACTAGAATGGCTACAAAAGGTAATCTTCAGGTATGAAACTCACATGCTTTATATTTCCTTATTTCATATTTAGGAAATGTTTGTCATCTTCAATAAGGGGGAGATTGTTGGATAAATTGGACATTATAATAAATCCCTTTGTTTCGATGATGACAAACATTTCATTCTTGTTGATCTAACGTGCTACTTGAGTGTGCAGGATTAAGGTGGATGTCAAAGCAACTAGGGAAATCCATATGCTTACATATTTATGTTTTCATGCAATGTAATCGCTTTGTAAAAACTTGTACAAATATATAATGTACAAGTACTTAGATTGCATGTAAATCAAGCGTTAGATCTTCCCTAGCTAAACATCACATTTAGATAAGTCATCCCCTTCAAATAGGATCACATATGCACACTCATACATATAATTAGTGCCAAAATTGCAACATTGAAACAGGATCAATCTCGGTCGATAAACTCCTCGACCGAGACACTCTCGGTCGACAATCTTATCGACCGAGAAAGATCCAAAGTAGCCGTTAGACACAACAGACAAGTTAGTTGGCAGTTGGAGAAAGACGTTGCAAATCACTTGTTCCAGAGTGCCTGTCGGTCGACAAAACTTCGACCGAGTAGGTATCTCGGTCGACAATTTGTCGACCGAGATGGTCTCTGACAGCAACTGCAGAATAAAGTAACTAGCTGTTACTAATGCACCTAACTTATTCCTAACGGCTAGTTAAGCACTTAGAAACCCCTAGAAGTTGTCTAGAACGTCCTTAAGCATCCATAGGCCATTCCTATAAATAGGACATGCCTTAGGACACCAAAAGATACCTAAGCTACACTTGTGCTATACTTGAGCTTGAATACACATTGACAATACTGTTTTGAGCAATAGAGCAATTCCTACATTTGCTATTCATTCCCATTGCTCCCATTTCGTGTCCTATAGGCTAGCATCTCCTTACCACAGCACTTACACTTCTACACTCATTGGTTAGGAGATCGATACGCTTGATATAGGCAAATCAAGCCTTGTGCTTCAAAGGATAAGTTGTAATTTCTATTTTCCTTCTTGTTCCTTTTATCCTTTGTATTCTCCTTGCTACTCCTAGGGTTGGAGGCTGCTGATTGGAGAAGGTTCTTCTTGGAGGAGAAGGTGGACTTCAAGCTACTTCAAGAAGGCTATCGCACGGGAAGCTACTTCAAGAAGGCTATTGCAACGCGAAGCTACTTCAGGATGAAGGCTGCTTCAAGGTGGTGCAATTACTTCTAGGTGAAGGCTGCTTCAAGGTTGGGCGATTACTTCTAGGTGAAGGCTGCTTGAAGGGTTTAGGGAGAGAATTGTAATTTTATGTAAAGTCCTTGCGAGGTAATAAAATTAAATTCTTTTCAAATCCCGATTGGGTAAGCAACCAGGTAGTGGACTGACAACTTTAGTATTTGCTAAAGTTGGAACCACTCTAAATCCTTGTCCCCTTGTCCAATATTTTGTGGTTGGTTGTTTGAATTTCAATAATTGTTAAAATTATATTTAAAACTCTATTCACCCCCCTCTAGTAGTTTTCAATGAGTTCCCACCCGTTTAAGCCCAAACGAGTTCACACTCGTTTGAGTCCAAATGAGTCCACACTCGTTTGAGTCCAAATGGGTTCACACTCGTTTGAGTCCAAACGGGTTCACACCCGTTTAAGCTCAAACGGGTTCACACTCGTTTAGGCTCAAACGGGTCCACACTCGTTTGGACTTAAATGGGTCCACACCCGTTTAAGATTAAGTGGGTCCACACTCATTTAAGGTTCAAATGGATTCAAGGTCATTTGTGATTAAAAAAGTTCAAGGTCATTTAAGAATCAAATGGGTTGAAGGTTGAAGGTTAAACCCTAAACCAATTGGAGACCTTCAAGGTTGATTATACTTAATCACTTGAAGGTGTAAATGGTTCAATGATGATCTAATCTAAACCCTAATGGTAACCTAATATGTTAAGGGACTAAGTGGCTAATGAATTGACCCATGATGATGGTCAATGGGTAAATTACCAAAATGCCCCTGAAAGGTTCAATTGAGTGATACCATGTTTTAATCAAACCCTAATCACATGATAGTGATGAGTTGACTTGTGTTAATCAATGAGGACTTAACCCAACCTAATCTAGATTGGTGTAATTACTATCTACTAGTTAGAGGAGAGAGAAAGTACCAATTATAATGGAAACTCAAGTAAAATACCTTCAATATACATGAATGTGCAAATTTAGGTATGATCCACTTATGTGAGATCATGGAAACCCTAATTATGATAATTGATGAATCTTAATCTTATCTGAGGTCTTTAATGATGATGTTTCTCATACATGAGGATGTTATGAGATCATTTCACCATGAGGTGAATAGTAAACCCTAATTCTAGGGTGATGACATGTATTGTGAATAGTAAACCCTAATTATAGGGTGATGACATGTAATGTGAATAGTAAACCCTAATTGATGAAAACCAGGGAAACCTAGCTCTTGTATGAGTAGGGAGATACAACTTCTTTAAATGAGTTACTTACTGTTATCAGTTGATTTAACCATGCAGGTTCCTTTATGAGGATGATCATATCCAGGTATGGATGATGATACTATATTCATTGAAAGCATGTTGTTAGATTTATGAATAGTGATATATCCTGATGCCTTGTTAATAGCATCTTATGAGATTAATAGGCTGTGAGAGACATGAATACCATCAAGGTCATGCTTTAAGAGATGACTTGTGATGAGAATATTGAGAAATGATAATTGATGAGAGTTAGGCTTGTTACATTTAGTATTCTTCCTTCATAGCTGTTATGCTAATGATTAATGTTTGAAAACATGTATGATGATAAAAGAATACTGAAATGTACCTAACTAATCAAGTATAATCATACCATGTAGAGCCCTGATCATAGATCCATCATTTTCAGGAGTTAAATGATGGTGAAATAGGTTTTCCTAAGGGGATTCCTGGAGCACATACTTTTGAATATGTGGGGTAATATGGATGTGAATTTCCTTACATCCTAGTGTAGGAATTGATGTAGATGTATCTTAATCTATCAATCCTTCACTATGTATTATGCCGGGATGAGGTAACACTAATCTCCCGAGGAAATATTTTATACCGCATCGATGAGAGATAAACAAGAAATCTTTCGGTAGCGAAGAGAGTACAGAATGCCACTGTGACTCTAATAGCGAAGTACCAGAATACCCTGGTAAGCTATAGTAGTAGAGACACTAGATGTCCTGCATGTTGATCCTCTTACTGACTGAGGAAGATGAGGTCATAAGAATCTGACTCTTTTGATGACCTATGTATGATACTGATGCGACTTATTAGTGATCGGTTGGAGTATGAGCAGTATACCTCATCTCCGCAGGGCATAATGATGTTTGTAAAACATAATCAACCGCATAGCATATCTGCTTAGGTTGAACTACGAAATACATTGGTTGAAGATACTTTACTTAGTATACATGTTCTTCATATTCCTTAAATGTTGTTGTTCTAATTGATAACAATATGCTGCTGATTACCTTAAAGCTTTTATTGCCTATGTTATTCTTGGTTGCTATAATAAAGCTTCTGGTGAAGAGTTATAACTCTCGCTGGGACAATTATTTAAAATTGTCTCACCCCGTAGATTTCAACTTTTTAGGTGGTCGTCGAGGGCGAAGGAATCAATCTTCAGGAGATCAATATCAGCAGCAGCAGCATTAGGAGCAGCAGTAAATCTCAGGTGGAGATTCAGACTGCTGAGTTGTATAGTTAGATAGTCAGTCCTATGTGTTCTCTGTACTCTCAGGTCCTTGGAGTCTTTTGGTCTGATATTTTGGTTTGGAGTTCTTGAGATTTTGTATCATGTTGTATATAATTACTCAAGAAGTAATTACCTGAGATGTAAACAGTTTATCTCCTTTTATGAAAGAAGTTTTTATAGATTCAAGCTCTTATCTCGAAAAGTTTTAATTTCCCGTGATTTTTGTCTTCCGCTGTTAATCGAATCGCTTCCGCTAAGTTTATATTGTGGTTTTGGAGATCATAGCCCACAATGTAGGCCTCTTCTCGGCCTTTGTCTCCTACTTCTTTTTTAGAAATCTCTCCACTTGACTAATAGATTACATGAAAGGGGAAAAGCTCTCTTTGTTCTCTAAAGATGACACTAGAGTTGTTAGCTTAGGACTCAGACCCTTCTCAAAATGCCTGATTTTATCCTTGTCTATTGCGGCCATATGCGGAAAAAACTTAGAAGCTCCATAAAATTAGCTTAGTAAGTACTAACTGACATATATCCCTATCGAACATTCTCAAACTATACTATTTTCTCAACCAAATATGTCTCTGGAATGTAACGACTTATAAAATCTTGTAAGAATTCATCCCACAGAACCACAACTCCTTGCCTTTTCTCTTCCTCAATGGCCCACCAGTGGCCAACACTCCCCTCTAAAAAGTATACAACATGTTTAACCTTATCCTCTTTTGGGATATTGAGGATTTTAAAGGCATTTTCCAGCTCAGTCAGCCACATATCTACACCAGCTGGATCGGATGTACCAACATACTCCAATACTCCTACACGTTGAATTCCTTCAAAAGTCTTTTCAAAACCATGAGTTTTAGCATCAAGAACTACTGCCCTAAGTTGAACAACAAGCATCATATCCGTCATATGGTTCATTGTAGTCATAAATTGTCCACCCATGGACTCTAAGGAAGGGTTGGATACATTAGTTGGGTCTACATGAGGCATTTTTGGTACAGCCTCAGTCCTTTCTAGTCTCCTAGCACCACCTCCTGGTGTAGCAACACCACTTTCAACAACATGTTCTTCATGTTCTCCAGACATCTTTTTCTTCTCTTCTTCTTCTTTGCAAAAGTATCTGACCATAAGTTATACTAGAGGAAACTAGAATATACTCAAACCCTAGTCCTATGTCCCTATAGACTCAGTCTATAGCTCTGATATCAACTTAACTTGTGATGACCATCGACATACTAAATAGATTACTCAAAACAAAGTGTCAAATTATCACTAATAACAATACTATCACAAAATAGGGTAAAATAAAACTTTTTTTGGAATTAAATATTTCAAATGGAAGTTTATCACAACAAGCCTTCAACATAGGGCATCTATGTGTCATATATGATCAAAAGTTGATACATTTCATGTTCAAGGCTAACAAACCACAACTATTACATTTTACAACCTATTCATATGTACAAGTCATTTCTATACAATCATGGCACAAGCCAAAATCTACATTTTGGCAATTAAAATGACAAAATTTCTCCCAAGGACCTGAGACTACAAAGACGACATATAGGACACTACTACAAGACTCTAGGAGAATATCCAACCTCTAGATATTACTGTTCTCCTTACTTCTCTGCACCTACACCATGACCTCGACTTCCTCATCCATGATCACCTAAAAAATTGTGGAACCCACAGGGTGAGGCCAAATGTCCCAGCAAGATATATAACTCTTTGCCAACATCCATTATAAACATGGAAAGATAAGAGAAAATATGTAAAGAAGAAAATATTGGATAAGTAGTTTAATTACTTGCAACTGAGCATAAGAACAATTTATTCATTTCAAAGGAATAGGAAGAACATGTATAATTATCATAGACTAAAGTACAACAAATAAGGTATGAGATTATCCAATGTAATTTGTATTGACTCTAAGCAAATATGCTACATGAATCTATTATTACTTTAATTATTATGCCCAATGGATTAGAGGCATTCCACTCAAATCCAACCAACCACTGTTAAGTTGAAATGAATACCTTACAAGATATATGGAAGAGTTGGACTCCATGATAATCACCAACACTACTCGGTCAGTTTGAGTCTACAATGCAGTGTCTTAATAGTCTCACTGCTACACAACAACTTATAGTCATAGCTATAGTCCTGTAGAGACAACAACTCATAGTCAATGATATGGTCTTGTAAAACAACTAGTTTGCTTGGTACATGGCACACCACTAAAGAATAGGCTCATCCATGGTCGTTCAATAATAAACAATATATCACTATTTCAATGAAGGATAAATTGATTTATCTTCACGGGTACCCCACATATGCAATAATATGCACTTCAAATTTCCCAAAGGAGTTACATGTTTAATCATCCAGCTAGATGTTGACAATGAAGATGGATCTATGTTACAAGGAAACTACATGCATAGGCCATCACTTGATTATATATTCCAATTGGGTATCTTTTAATTCAGCAATAAGGTTGTGACATGTCAACCCTAAAAAATCTCTACAAAATGAATGGTAAGATACAACTTCAGAAGATATAAAATGAATTACGGGAGAACTTCTCTCATGATCACATCAATATGGAATATCAACCCCTCAATTTATTCACAAAGAACTTTATAGGTCATTAGACAAATTCAAATAACTCATGCACTTTCAATATCACAATATGCCTCAACATTAACCACAAACACCACCATGTATTACATTGAGATCAACATAGAATACTCATAGCTATGACATTCATCTCACCTACAAGTTAATTATACAAGTAGGAGAGAGAGAGAGAGAGAAATCACAATCACCTAACAAATACTTTGAGTAGTATGAGTGCACACATCATATTATCGCAAGATTAGGGTTCAGGTTCATATGTATCTGAATAGAGTTTCGTAACCGCAGGTATCACTAAACCCAAATATCTACCACCTCCCACATAATTAAAGAACACTAGGGTTATGTACTATTGTTGCTGCTTAGTCATTGATATCTACAACACGTAATGTATACCATCACACTGGGTAATGGTCATGTACATACTCCCATATAGGTGTCTCAACCACTTCAAGACACATTGTCTCGACCACCTTCAACACTTGGGTCTCAAGCTACATGGTCTTGACCTTCCATAACACATGAATGCAGCCTCTCTCAACCTATGTTTTGACTGAGACAACATATATATCTTGACCCTCCACATAACAACCACACAACCACTCTGATATGGCATTGCGACCACAACGCCATCAAGCGTCCAATGGGGCATCGCAACCACCTTCAACCAAACATCCCGACCACACTTATACCTAGTTATGACTGAGACACCACCCAGCGCATCATCACGACTGTGACACAAGGAAACACCCACATGGAATTGCACTCGTGACTCCAGGGATAGGTAACGAGATGTCACGAGTGCTACACAAGGTGTGTCGTGACAAACTCATTCAGCATGATGTTAACACAGCTAAAAACTTTCTAGTGTTGAAGTATAACTAACCATATAGAAAACAATATAAGATTAGGTTTAAGATGCACATAATAGAGATAGGAAAAGTTATAAAACCCACATGATCTTATGCAAAAACAAACTCCTATGATATCAAGATCCAAAAGCTTCAACCATGCTTCAACACCTCAGTCAAGGGATCACCACCAAGAAGAAGAAAGAAACCATGGTAACAAGGAAGTTTAAGAAAGGAAGAAAATAGTTCTTGGTCAAACCAAAAAAGAAAGATGAAAAACAAAGAATCATCTTTTCACCTTAGTTCACCATGTCAATCATGGTCTATGACACTTTTGAAGAAAATATCTCCAAAGGAAACCAGTATGGATGATCCACATCCATAAAGGAAGGATATGAAGAAGTTTTAGGACAGAAACGTGATCTATATAGGAAGATCACTTACCAAGAAAAGATTCACCATCTAAGATGGATCAGCCACCGGAGGTTGCAAGATCTGACCTTCCTTTTTCCTTGAGCTCCAAGGACGATCTCAATGTAGAAGAAGGAGTTGTGGGGCCAAAAAGTTACTTTCTTTTGAAGAGGATGGTTTATATACACAAAATAGGAGAGAAGTAGAGTTCTTTGAGGTGTGAAAATATTAGATCATCAAAGGACACTTGTTCATCAACGAAATATACTTTCATACACTCATATGAAAATTTAGAAATGTCCATGTTTATCTGGCAATGTGTCATGACCTCTGGTCGATTACCCCTCGTCTCGATCGAGACACTCTCAAGCATTCCTTTGTCTTGACCCAAACCCTAAAACATCATAGCATGGTCGAGACATTCCACTAGTAGACAATTATCTTGACCATCCTTTCTATGGGTTGTCTCGATCGAGAAAAAACTACCTAGGGTATGTGTTTTGGTCACTACACTCACCCAAATGTGGTGTAACATCAAACCCTAGCTTAATCACCATATAAACTAAGCAAATCCTAAAAACCCTAGAATCACCGTAAGGTGTTATATCACCAACAGTGATTCAGACAAGGCACCTCATTAATTACTTCATCTTCTCTCTCATGATGCTAAATCATAAGAAACACTCTCTACATGTGACAATTTGCAAGGTAACCCTATCCATTAGATAAATTGCAAAGTAGTCCAAAATAATCACATCTTTACAAAGTAACTCAAACATCAATCAAATTAGACCAAAATGAAAATATAAACATGTCACATTATTTTTAAGACATTTCAGAAGACTAATTAAGGTTTAAACATCTTAATACATAGAAAATTTACAATTGATCACAAATCTAGGTCAGGTGTTTTACAACTTCTTTCTCAAGCAACATCGGGATAGTTCTCAGCCGCAACCTGCTAGTATAGAACCACAAATGTCAGTTATTGATGACATCCTCCTAGCATGGTGGAAATGACCTCCATGCCTCTATTTTAGTCTACATAAACTGCCAGGAACTCCTCATTGCTCTTTTGAGAGCCAACGTGAAGGAGTTTGTCTCTTTAATATAAACATGCTAGCATTGACTTGTTCTCCCTGCTTGTCTCTTTCTTTTACGAGTAGGACTTGTTCAAGTTCTCAAATTACCACAACTATGAGAGAACAACATTTGTCAACATTATTTGTATCTTCTGAAATCCTTGACTACCCCCCCCCCCCATTTATATGAGGGTCAGGGTCGGGGCTTCTAAATCAAGTGGGAGTTGAAGAGACATATTTTCACAATTTTTTGATGTTACATGTCATAAGTTGGTAAAATCAACATTTGAGTCAGTCAAATCACAACCTCATTAGTCAATTTTGAATGCTTTCTTATTCACAAAAACATTGGCTTTCAATGCAACGATCCATGCACAGTATGATTTCGACATCAATCTTTGATCTAGTCTTACTGACATCTAGTTCGGAGAATGGAATTCTGGGTTTCTTGACTCAGCACTTGAGTCAGTCAACTCAACAATTGAGTCAGATGACTCATAGTCATCATCAACCAATTTTCATCCAATGTTGTTTAATTGATTACCTAAACATTTTAGTAATCACGACATATGATTTGGTCAACTCAACACTTGATTTTGTTGAATCACATTCCGAATCTGCCAATTTTCATGAGTAGATTCCTATTCTTGGTGCATCCTATTTGTGTGACCCTATAAGTCCCAAGCTACATTGGCAATGAATGTCCATAGCTAATTTATGACATCACAAGCAATGAGAGGTATCTAGCAACACATCATTACTACCCAAGTAATTAGAAAGTTGAGGAACAACACTTAGACCTTTAATTATTGTCATTGTGATTATATAACTCCTTTGTCTCAAATATCCAGATTGAACTCAATCCATGGAAATGTCATCCTCTTAATCATTCAATCAATGTTCCTTGAACCGAAGTAAACTTTCTCAGATGCATGTGAGCTCACATATCACATATTCACATGAGTATAGAGATATGTTTCTCAGTCTCGCTTACCAAGTATCAAGGATATCAAACCCAATAGGAGGAACAAATTCCCATCTACACCACTCACAGTCAATCCTCATGTGTCACAATGTACCCATGCATCATCTATATGGAAACCGCTATTCAAGTTCATGTTAGATAGTGTTAAAATACATTTAAGAACATGTCACAAGCGTAGTGAGTTTGTGTCTAAGAATCACAATCACCACTATCACATTGAGATATAATTATTACTATTATCCATGTACCACTTTCAGGGTGGATCTGTCAGGTACACTATTCTCTAACAAGTACATATGCCTCTATTTGGTTCAGGACGCAGTCTGGGTTTGGCAACATCATTTTGTGCCACCTCAGTGAAATCCGGTCCAGGTTGATGAAAATTGATGTTTGGTTCGTGAACCCAAAACACCTCCATTTTGGGATTTTGTTATCCCCAAATTGAAACCAACTCAGTCTAGAGAGAGGTAGGATTATCAATTCTAGAAAGGGTTAGGTTAAGATTCACTACTCTCGCTCGACTCCTGGACTCTTTCCCCTCTCCCTCTCCACTCAACTCTCACCCCTCTCCCTTGCAACTGTCTCCCCTCTCACTCGGTCGTCTTATCCTCCCTCTATTGTCACCATTGTCCCTTCATTATTAATTTGTGCTTCTTCTAGAAGAGTGGAAACTATCTCTTCTAGCTCATAGATAAGGGAATCATTTCCCTCTGCCACTACAGGGCTACAAGCAATGATTATTCTTCAAAAATATAGGTTCATATTCTACACCCTTGTGATGTCCTTTCTTTGGCATGCCCCAAGCCATTGACCCACTCTTCCCCTCCATTACCCTGTCTTCTCCTTTTGCAATGTGCTATCTTGTCGGTGGATAGGTGTATCAGAAATCCTAGGCACGATAAGGGATGCTCGACGACCGTTATATTTGTGCATTTGTTGCTTTAGATCACCCCCCTTGAGTTTTACATCATCCACCAAGTTTTCATACAAGCTATTGCAGGAAATCCCTGTTATTCATAGATGTATTTGATTCTGAAGAGGCAAACAATCTACTTGTTTCATTGTTATTTTCATCTAACTATTATACTAATAATTTCCCCTTTCATCTGGTTGTTATACTAATCATTTTACACTATTATACTTTTTTCTTCTCTGATATTCAAGGTGGGATCTTGGGTTCTGGATGGTGGTGGTTCTTTTCCAATCTCTGTGCTACCGTTCCCACTACCAGGTATATCTAATCCATCACCATCTTTCCTCAATTTCTTGTTTCCCTTCACAATTTCTTATTGTAATTTTAAATAAATTAGTGTGTGTTTGTTGTATGAGTACAAATGTTTTGTACACTTTCAATGGAGAGATTACATGGTTGTGTTACCATGATCATACAATATACTTCTCTATTTTGATTGAGTTATGTATCGATTGTATTACATAATATTAGGGAAGCACATTTAAATTTTTCATCCTCCTTACTTTGTTCATTACAAGAATATTCATGTAGACTAGTAAAAATAAAATTTTCTTTCTATGCTTCCTTGTAATTGAGACTTTGATGGCTTTGATAGAAATTACCTCGTTGTCTTGAATGGCATCAACATACATAAATCATCATAGGTACACATATGTCCCTAAGATGTATTAGAATTAACTTTGGTACAAAATGGATAGAAGAATGTTAAACTTTGTCCTATATAGGTTCAATATAAGCAAGAAACACATATGCAAATGATTGTGACTCTAGTTATGATGGACTATGTCTATAAAATGTTGGGATCTATAAATGTGGGATGCACTTTCATCAATGGAGAGATTCCACAGTTGTGTTATAAAATATATGTTATCATTCTCATAGATGATATTGCTCTATTTTGATATTTATCCCTAACATAAAAACATGATTTTTTCCAAAAAAATTGAAATTATGTAGTAAAAGTAATGCTATGTTGATATCCTTCCTAATGGGGCAACCTAAAATATATAAATTGCAAACCATGAATGGGTCTGAAATAACCCATACAAATATGGATCAGGCCTAATGTTTTCATGAAACATTTAATTGATAGTTATATCAAGCCTACATGTGAGGTTGGAGTAACAACATGCCCTGATCTGAGCATGTCTAATTTGGCGAGTAATGAGCCACATGCCATAATTTGATGAACCATAATTTGGACAAATCATAAACCACATGACAATATGAATTTGTTGGTGATGTAATAATTTCATGCCCTAATCTTATTAAGACTAAATTGGACAAAACATCATCCACATGACAATAATATTTACATATCTATAAATTCAAAACTGCACAATAGATATGAAAAAGAATCATGATACTTTCCTGTGAAATTAGTAGACCCCAATTCCATACATCAGGTTTTGTAATGACATTATATTGCCATTTAAATGGATAATTAGCTCACAGATTATTATTTATTCATTAATAGAAAATCAATTAAGGTATTTGGATGTATTATTTTCCTCAGCATCACATCTCATTTATTCAAAAAATATTTTAGACGCCTATATTGCTCCATAAAAGGTATTGTATATTTTTGGCGTGTGGATTATCATGGCCATGGTCAGCATCTTTTGGCACTTTGTATGCAACATTGTCTCAGTATTTTTACCCATCTTCAATAATTTTGTCATCTGCTTTAGTTGTTCATGGCTCTGACAATTGACTATTGACATAGTTGTACCCAACTTCCCCTATATTTATCATTCACACTAAGGTTTAACGTGGTTGATTGGAATTTAACTTATTTTAAACTTATAATGCAAACTTGTATTTTCATTAACACCTAGGTTAAAAAAAAGTTTCATTTAAACACCCTCACTGTCATGTTCTATTGCAGCACTTGTGCAAGTATGTCTTCCGCAAACCCCAATAATTATATTGTATGGTCGAGGGAGTCTGATGAGGCTCTAGTTGCAGAATTGATGAGGTAGTATGACATAGGTAGGAGTATAGATGGGCACTTTAATAGGGAGGCTTGGAGGGAGACACTCTGTGATTGGTAGAATAGGATGAGGAGGCCAAACGATACAGTCAAACATTCCAAAACTCGGTGGAAGAACCTCACGAAAGAATTTGCTAAGTTGAAGTTTGTGACCAACAAGAGTGATGTTGGATGGGATGAGACCAGGAACAAGCTGATAGTGGGTGACACCCCAGAGTGGATGGAGAAGATTATGGTACATAGTATAATATACTGACTTAATATTCATGTTTAGCATTTAAATTGAACCATCTAACTGAAACTATTTGAAAACAGGGAAATAAGGATCTAGCAAGATCGATTAACTAACCCTTCTACCATTATCACAATGTCAAGATGATGGGAGGAAGGAACATTGCTAGAGGCCACCACACAAGGTCTTCAATGGATAAAAGACTACCTTTTGATGTCACCTCTGAGGATGATGTTGTTGTCAACTTAGATGCATCAGATACTCCCGATCAATATAGATAGCACCAGACTTGCAACAGACACCTACTTTTTTAGCACCCAGAGTGAGTGAGACAAAGTTGGAATGGATAAACAAGACATCGGGTCAAGGACTCCTCCTAGCCACAGGAGTAGGAAGTGAGCATCAAACACTAAGCGATGTACGCTAACTAGTGATGTGGTATCTGAATTCACAAAGGTGTATGCAAAGGTGCACAAGTTCGGCACCAGTGTAGCCACCTGAGCCATCAATAAGGAGGAGTTTGCAATGATTTTACAGAATTTCCCTGAAACTAGCCCAGATGCCCTTACCCAGGTTTGTACAACTCTTTTTAATGCCATGGAGGAGTCAACCAACCACATTATCTACCTCAGCCTCCCACATACCCCACAAAAAGTTATGATATGGTTTCAAGGCCAATGGGAAAGGTCATACAAATAATGCAACACTGACACCTTCCAAGCCCCTCTCTTATGTGCCATCTCAATAGGGATTAGCCTCACAGTCCCCCCCCCAGGCCTTTCATCAACACAACAAGTATGCCATCCATGAGTCATATTTCTAGGGATAGTGTTGGCATAAGCTGTACTAGCAGAGGTCATGCACCATAGTCAAACTTTGTAGTAAACACTTCAAAAATTTTTAGTAACAAATTTGTTGTTTGTTGTATTATTTGATAAGTTTGGGAACATTGGGTACATTTGATTATTGTTGTAACATTTTCTTATGTAGAGAACACTTCAATATTATATTCATATTTACTTTAGATGTAGTTTTGTTTATGCACACCTTTCATGTTAACTTATTCTCATCATAGATACCATATCTTAGTCTTATCATCATTATAATTGTAGGCAACATGCCTGGTAGTGACCATACACATACACCAAACCTAGTTATAGAAATTTTGGATATCATGCCTGGGCCAACAAATCATATTACTGATGAAATAGCTAGTACAATAGTGAATGCCATCCAGGATAAGCCCAATGATGATGACATATGACATTCATTATCTAGGTTAGTTAGTATTAGGAGTGGGAACCAAAAGGTTTTAGAAATCAAAATTGGACATGAATAGAGGGCATATGACCTACACCGAATGCATCAACATACTATTTTAACCGGAATGGATAATCTCTAGAGTTGTTGGTTATTATTTAGTAGTAGAGGTGTCTCATCAGTCGAGGTTGCAAGCTACTTCCTATAAATAATTGGCCATGGCCATACCAACCATGTTTTAGATGAGGACTACATTGACTATGGAGACACAATAAGCTGAAAAATCAACAAAGTATTGGACATGGTGTGTGGCTTGTGTCAAGAATATATTGTGATACAAACCACAACCACAATGTCGCACTGTCGCATCTCAGAGAGCCCAAGGTTCTACCCTTACTTCAAGGGAATAGTAATCACAAAAAATGATTCATGCCAACATTTCTTTTGTAAGTTAAACCCTTTATTGTCTCATTTTAGGATGCCATTGGGGAAATTGATGGGACACACATCCCTATTTTGGTTAAACACCATAATCAAACCATGGTCAAAGTTGAAAAGGGCACGTCTCACAAAATGTCATGGATGCAAGAGAATTTTTAATGGAGTTTATGTATGTCCTGATAGGGTGGGAGGGATCTGTAGAAAACCAGATGATACTACAAGCTATTACAACCATAAGATATTTCAAAGTACCCACCAGAAAGTATTACCTAGTTGATGTAGGCTATGCCAACACCTGTCAGTTCCTTGCACCATATCACAACACAACTTACCATATAGTTGAGTACCAGGGTAATTGACACACGTACAACAACAATAAGGAGATGTTCAACCACCGACACACACAATTACACAATATTATTAAAAGAGCATTCAGTGTGTTGAAGAGGAGGTTTTCTTACCTAATAAAATGGATGACATATTTTGTGCAATCACAATGTTGCCTAATATTGGTGGGTTGTATTCTACACTATTTTATATGATGCCAAATGATGGTGACATTATGTGTGAAAGACGGGATTTTTGTCTTAATTCTGAGGACAAAATTTCTATAAGGTTTGTAGGATGTGATGAAGTGGACTTTTGGAACCCTTTAATGTCAGATGACATAAGTAAATTCATGTATGTTGAGTTATCTTAGTTGTTACAAGTACTTTAGCAATGTTTGGATGGTGATTGGTGTTTATCATGTTTGAGATCCCAAAGCTTATGCCTTTTGAGGAACTTAATTGATTGGTTAATTACAGATATATTGAGACCAAAGTTTGATGGGTTATATAGGTTCCTACTCGTTGGTTGAATATGGTTAATAATGAACACATCAATAGATGATGGAACAAGATTTGTATATTCATTATCTATGTTTCCAATTAGCTTGGTTTCATGCTATTGGTACGTAAGTAGTAGCCACAGATTCTACATTAAGAGAGTTGGTTCTGACCCTTGGATGTTATCGGATGGATGAGGATGTAGTCTCCTGGTAGCAGTTACAGTGAAAAGGATTCAAATTTGGTTGATCCCTACATTATGCTTGTGGCTCGGTGAAGTAAAGGAAGTGGGAAGTTTCCTCGTATCACTAAGACCTATAGATTGATCCCTCTCATGAGTACCATCCTAGGGTTTCTCCACCTGCACCTACAGGAGAACGGACCCTATCTCTTCTACTTCTATTTGAGAGGCTAGAGGGGATCTACGGAGATGAGAATCCAGTACAAGGCGGAAAGCTCCTCTAGGATTCAAAGAGGAATCCCTAGAAGCCCCAAGACCAACGACGCACAGCTAGAGAAGCTGACGCCGACAGGATCTATGAGGAGGGGCCATACTAGCAGCGACCTAGAAGGATGAGATGTTGAGGAGAGGAAACGTGGTGGCCATGGCCCAGCCTAGAGTGGTGATGCCTGCATAGTGTCTCAACGGTTGGGAGAAGGACACCCACAACCATGAAAAGGAACAACGGCGGTTGCTCACAACAGTCTCCCAACAGAAGCAAGGAGCTTCCATGATTCCTTATCGGAGACTATCCATAGAGGTGCAGTTCTATCATGGATATGGAGCTCCCGATCGACGTCGCCCTGAGAATTGAAAGCCTGCAGAGAGGACCAGAGGAAGAGCCATGTGGCGGCAGCCTATACGGGGAGAAAACATGAGGACAGAGCACGAGAAAAGGAGAGGTAGCTGAGGAGTGGCAAGCATAGGGGGTGAATCGAAGGCTTGGTGGCCGATCGCACGCTAGAGAGGAAGACCACCCGGAGGTGCTCACATGGATAATGAACACAGGCACCGACGGCTGTGAATCTGAGTCCGGCGGACTCACCTGGATCGCAGACTCGCGAGCGCGAGAGAAGGAAAAGAAGAGAAGATTGGGTCCAATTGCCCAAACCAAGCCAAACCGAATCTTGAACTGGGTCTAGAGCCTAAACTAAGAAAAAAATGACCGACTCAGAGAGAACCCAGGCCAGAGAAGGGCCATATCTCCTTAGGGATAGGTGGCAAGATGAGATTGGCCCCAAAACGGTAAATCCTCAATAATTCTGAAGATCTTGTATAATTCATAGTAAATAGCATGCTTATCAGAAAAATACAAGGTACCAAAATTCTCAAAAAAAAAGTAGAACACAATAGAATGATAATATTGAGCTTTTGATGCACTAATAACAATGATTTTAGGTAATTTGTGAAATTCTATTATCATGTATTATAAATATCAAAAGATGGCCTAAAATTATGAGAGCACGTTATTAAATCTATAATTATGTTTATAATCCATTTGACATCAGATATGATCATGTTATGACACATAATCATGTATTTTTCTTAGATTGTCTATTTTGGGCTAATCACCCTACATAAAATGCAATAAATACATGCATGCTCCATAAATGATGAAATTCACATAACACCCTCATCTCAGTAACTGGAAGATAATATATAAATTGGAGATCAATTTTATACATGAAATCCATGTTATATGAAGTCGACCCTTAATAAATGGTTTAAAAACCCTAATTTAGGTTAATGCATGTAACCTAGGGTTAATATATGCACAAAAAGGATATGGAACCTAATGTTCAGATAATGAACCATAATATTTAAAATGACATCAGTAAGAAAAATCTAAGAAAAGAATGCAAGTAATGATGGGAATATCCTAATGAAATAAGGTAAACCCTAAAATGGAAAAAACTAGGGTTATGATGATGAAAACCTGATAGTGATATGTGATCTTATCTTAACCAGGGGTTTTACCAAGATATAAATGACATGAGGATATACCTAATATTAGGAATGTGATGATTAGGATATCTTGATCTAAGGTACGCCATTACCTCTTACGTGGCTTATTATATAATATGCTTGTGTTATATGTGTAGTAAAATAATTGGCATATGATATTGGATGAAATGATTGTTCTTGCATGATATGTTGCTTGAATTTCCATACTTATGGTTACGAACACATGAAACATAATATATCTGTTCCATTATATGAAAGCAATATATCTCTTTGGTAGCATAGTGCTAGAAAGTGATCATTCTCTTTGGTAGCAGATCACATTGTACTATGATCTAACTCTTTGGTAGTAGATCATAAGGCCTTACATTTCATACTCTTTGGTAGCTAAGATGATGCATTATTCCCTCAGGTGGCAAATGTATGGATGATATAATGGAAAATATGCTTTAAATATGTGTTCTCTTTTGTTAATGAATATCTTTGTGCAAGTATATGATTTTTCTTATATTTCTTCTATTACTGCCAAGTATTAGTTTTATCTTATTGCCAAGATATGATGAGAGGTATATAAAAGACATGTAGGCATACTAAGTACAATATTCTTGAATATTGTCCTGACATGTACCACATGTAATCCTTTTGTTTAGGTTGTGGTTATGCTCTTAAAGATCCAAGATTGTGAGAGTTGTGTGGCAAGCTGATGTACAGGTGAACCTGTTGTCTTAAGATCATGTTGCTAGATGTAGCACATGTATATGTAGTAGTTTGTTGTTCAGTATGTAATATCAATTGTTGTAATAATTCATGTTGTAATTATATGTTGAATGGTGAACATGTGTTGTATGGTTTTATTATTGTTCATGTACATGTGATATTGAATGTTTCCTTCTGACTCCCTTGAATTTCTCTTTCTTAGCCTAGCGTGGGATGTTTAAATTGGGGTCCTCACTGAGGTGAGGGTTTCAATTTGGATGTCACACATCAGATTAAGTTTTAGAAAATCTGGGGACGTCACATGTGGTATTAGATCATGAACAATAGCAAAGCCTGACATTTGCTCATTATGCAACTCAAAACTAAATAACCTTGAACTTAATACTCTTTAGGATTAGATTAGTTATCTTTTAGAGACTAGATCTGACCTAGACTCTAGGATAGCACCTAGATGTCTGAGAACTAGGTCTAGACTGGTGCTTGTTGTATAGCAAGTCCTTAGACGTCGTTCTTTCCTGATAGTGTAGCGGTATGGGACGCTACATTATTTGGAAATGACATACATCACGGGAAGAGAAACCTTCAACATATGATGCATCTATGTTTTGGGTAGCTACACCAATCTACACTCTGTTCTCATCCTTTTTCACTAGTTTTCATGACATTGTACTCTCTACTATGTGTGGGACACTCATTTTATTGATCTGGTTTTGGATTCCAATCGGATCGAACCGTGATAGTTTTCTCTGATGCATGTTTTATCGAAGAAAAACTATATAATATTTTATTATGTATATGTAAATATAAAAAATTGTGTCCCCACACATGTACGAGTAGGAGGTGGTCATACAACCTAAGTGAAAGTGAATGACATCAATCTAGAAGAGAGAGCAGTTCTAGATTAGATGTCTAGAGCCTTGTTAGAATATATGATAGATGGAATAGATGAAATAAGTTTTGATGATATGATGTAGCTCTTATATAGAAGACATAATATGTTTATGATGATATATGTTTGTCTTTGAGGACCCAATTTTCGTTTGGGGATGAAAGATAAGTTTTGATGATGCAAGTATGTGTGCTTTTCTAAGTTAAGATAAGTTGAGTAAAGATAAGGTTGTGACTCGACATGGGCCTCAAGATCTTTTTCAAAGGAGGACCTCTAGCGTTAGGACCAATTTAGGGTTAAGTCCATAGAGAGTAAGACCCATCGGGATAAGGTTAGAGAACCTAAACTCCAAGATATGATAATTATGAGAAATATGTGATATGATATGTCTTAAAATAGACTACTACTGAGTTATTGAGTTCAGTTTCTTTATGCATGATTCCTATAGTCTTGTTGAACCCAAGATGTCCTTGGGAGGACCAAACCCTAGAGAAAAAGAGAGGTTGGTTATATGTGGATATGTGAGTATGTATATGAGTGCCTGCCAACTGGGTGAGGGAGAAAGCCCAAGACCCTAGAGGAGGTTGCTATGTTTTTAGTTTCTAGACAGCCTCATGCTCGGGTTGGTGGTTCCATGTAGGACTCTAGTGGTGTATGAATAAGAGAGTTTTGGGTAACCATGTTTCATGGGTAGAGACCTATGAAGAGGATGTTGTAGCTTGTTTTGGTTTGTGCTTATGTGGCTAGAGATGATGAAGCTATTAACTAGTGCCAATGAGGTAATCTAAGAACCCTAGACCATGAGAGGGAAGATAACGTATATGCATATGAGATACTCATAGAGTTGAGTTAGCTTAGAGAGACTGAGCATGTCACCACCCTCATGATATGGGACAAGAGAACCTCAATTGGACTATATAATGTTTCGATATATATTTGTTTAGCCACTCACATAAGTTTGTTTAGCACCACCATGATACAATATAAGTAAGAAGGTGATCTTATCTTGAAATGTAATATAAGTAACCATGATATGAAGGAAATCTAGAATGGTTTAATAAATAGAAATGCATAAATGGTTAACCATATACATGAATAATGATGATTATGTGAAATTTTTGGTTAATCTTGCGAAGAAATAACTAGTAAATGTTGCATTTTATTATGAACAATGAAATAAAATGATATGAACGAAACATGTTACTTGATGTGTTAATTTTAGTGCTTACCGAAGATGAAAAACATAGTTTGACAGTTAGCGCAACATAATGTTTATGACACCTTGATATAATGTGTTGAATTTAGTTAACTCGTTTAGAACATGGTAGTATGATGTGGGAACCCTAATACATGGATAAAGATAAATATGCAAACCTAACATATGAGATAGGTCATGGCTGAACATGAGTTTCCAAACCCTTTTAAAGAGGTAGTTCACCCTAGATGCTTTAATATCATCCTAGGAGTGGTACATATATGTTTTGGACATGATATTTATGGGAATGTTGCACCTAGAGTAGTGCCCTAGTTGTGTATGAAGACCTTTTGGTTTTTCCTTGGAGCACGAGAATGGTATAACTTTGAGGACAAAATTTCTTTTACAATATATATGATGTGAAAGACGGGATTTTTGTCTTAATTCTGAGGATGAAATTTCTGTAATGTGCGTAGGATGTGATGGAGAGGACTTTTCGAACCCTTTAATGTCAATGACATGAGTAAATTCATGTATGTTAAGTTATCTTAATTGTTACAAGTGATTTGGCAATGTTTGGATGGTGATTGGTGTTTATATCATGTTTGAGATCCTAAAGCTTATGCCTTTTGAAGAACTTTATTGATTGGTCAATTAAAGATATATTGAGACCAATTTTTGATGGGTTATATAGGTTCCTACTCATTGGTTGAATATGGTAAATAATGTACACATGGATGATGGAACAAGATTTGTATATCCATTATCTATGTTTCCAATTAGCTAGGTTTCATGCTATTGGTGCGTAAGTAGTAGCCACATATTCTACTTTAAGAGTGTTGGTTCTGACCCTTGGATCTTATCAGATGGATGAGGATGTAGTCTCCTGGTAGCAGTTACAGTGAAAAGGATTCAACTTTGGTTGATCCCCACATTATGCTTGTGGCTTGGTGAAGTAAAGAAAATGGACAGTTTCCTCGTATCACTAAGACCTACAGATCGATTTCTCTTATGAGTACCATCTCGGGGTTTCTCCACCTGCACCTACAGGAGAACGGCCCCTATCTCTGCTACTTATGTTTGAGAGGCTAGAGGGGATCTACGGAGATGAGAATCTAGTACAAGGTGGAAAGCTCCTCCAGGCTTCAAAGAGGAATCCTCAGAAGCCCCAAGACCGGCGACGCACAGGTGGAGAAGCTGACGCCGGTAGGCTCTGTGAGGAGGGGACAGACTAGTAGCGACCTAGAAGGATGAGATGTTGAGGAGAGGAAATGTGGTGGCCATGACCCAGCCTGGAGTGGCGATGCTTGTATAGTGTCTCAACGGTTGGGAGAAGGAGACTCATAGCCACGTGAAGGAGCAGTGGCGGTTGCTCACAATAGTCTCCCAACAGAAGCAAGGAGCTTCCATGATTCCTTGTGAGAGACTATCCATAGAGGTGCAGTTCCATCATGGAGATGGAGCTCCCAATCAGCGTCGCCCTGAGAATTGAAAGCCTGAAGAGTGGACCAGAGGAAGAGACATGTGGCGGCAGCCTATACGGGGAGAAAAACGAGGACATAATGTGAGAAAAGGAGAGGTAGCTGAGGTGCGCCAAGTGGAGGGGGTGAATCGAAGGCTTGGTGGCCGATCACATGCCAGGGAGGAGGACCACCCGGAGGTGCTCACATGGATGATGGATACAAGAACCGACGGCCGTGTATATGAGTCTAACGGACTCACCTGGATCACGGACTCGAGAGCACGAGAGAAGGAAAAGAAGGGCATACTAGGTCCAACTGCCCAAACCAAGCCAAACTGGGTCTTGAACTGGGTCCAGAGCCTAAACCAAGAAAACAATGACTGGCTCAGAGAGAACCCAGGCCAGAGAAGGGTCATATCTCCATAGGGACAGGTGGCAAGACGAGATTGGCCACAAAAAGGTAAATCTTCAATAATTCTCAAGATCATGTATAATTCATAGTAAATAGCATGCTTATCAGAAAAATACAAGTAAGGTATCAAAATTCTCAAAAAAATAAGTAGAACACAATAGAATGGTAATATTGAGCTTTTGATTCACAAATAATAGTGATTTCATGTAAGTTGTGAAATGCTCTTATCTTGTATTATATATATATAAAGATGGCCTAAAATTATGAGCGCACGTTAGTAAATCTATAATTCTATTTATAATCCATGTGACATCAGATATGATCATGTTATGACACATAATCATGTATTTTTCTTAGATTGTCTATCTAGGGCTAATAACCCTAAATAAAATGCAATAAATACATACATGCTCAATAAATGAGGAAATTCACAGAACACCCTCATCTCATTAATTGGAAGATAATATGTTAATTGGAGATCAGTTTTATACATGAAATCCATGTTATATGAAGTCGACCCTTAATACATGATTTAAAAACCCTAATTTAGGTTAATGCATGTAACCTAGGGTTCATATATGCACAAAAAGGATATGTGTGATGTCCCCGGATTTTCTAAAACTTAATCTGATGTGTGACGTCCAAATTGAAACCCTCATCTCAGCAAGAATCCCAATTTAAACATCACACACTAGGCTGAGAAAGAGAAAATCAAGGGAGTCAGAAGGAAACACAGTAGCACATGCACATGAACAATAACCAAACCATACAACATATGTTCACCATTCAACATATAATTACAACATGAATTGTTACAACATTTGATATTACATATTGAACAGCAAACTTATACATATACATGTGCTACAGCTAAACAACAAGATCTTAAGACAACAGGTCCACCTGAACATCAGCTCGCCACACAACTCACAACTATCCTGGATCTTCAAGAGCATAACCACCACCGAAACAAAAGATTACATGCGGTACACGTCAGCACAATATTCAAGAATATTGTACTGAGTACGCCTACATGTCTTTTATATACCTCTCATCATATCTTGGCAAAAAGATAAAACTAATACTTGGCAGTTATAAAGAAATATAAGAAAAGCGTATACGTGCACAAAGATATTCATCAACAAAAGAGAACACATATTTTAAGCTTATTTCCATCATATATCTTGTGCATCTGCCCCTAGGGCTTTGATGTCTTTAGGCCTTGTCATATAAATCGTACATCTTCCCCTAGGGCTTTGATGTTACATCTGCCCCTAGGGCTTTGATGTTTGTCAATGCACTGTACTACCAAAGAGTTTAGTGCTATCATATGATGGATCAGATATTTTATGTTTCATGTGTTCATAGACATAGGTACGGAAAATCAAGTAACATATCATGCAAGAACAATCATATCATCCAATATCATATGCCAAGTATTTTACTACACATATAACACAAGCATATTGTATAATAAGCCAAGTAAGAGGTAATGGTGTACCTTGATCAAGACAAACCTAATTATCATATTCCTCATGTCAACTATATCTTTGTTAAACCTAATCAAGACAAGACCATATACTATCATCAGGTTCTCATCTTAACCCTAATTATATCCATTAGGGTTTCTCTTAGTTCATTAATATATTCTCATTGTTACTGGTATTATCTTCTTGGGATTATCTTACTGACGCCATATTCCAGATTATGGTTCATTATCTGAACATTATGTTCCATATCATTATTTATACATATTAACCCTAAGTTACATGTATTACTCAAATTAGGGATTATATTACAATAAGAGCAACCATCATCGTATAACATGGATTGTGGGTATCATCCTGATAACAAATTTAGTTATGAGGTTCCAAATACTGATATGAGCTTACTCTATAAATTTCACTATTTATTGAGCATGTATGTAATTACTACATTTTATTTAGCATTATTAGCCCTAGATAGCAATATAAAGCAAATTACATGATTTTGTGCATCAACATCATAATTTCTGACATCATATGCATTCTAAACATTATTATATACTTCCTGACATTTTTCCATAATTTTAAGTCTTCGTTTATTATTTATTATACCTAAAAAGACCATTTTACATCTTACATGATATCACTAAGATTATTGCATCAAAAGCCTGATATTATCATTCTATGTTGTTCTGCTCATTTTTCTGAACATTTTGGTATATTGCTTGTAATTTTCTGATCAACATGCTATTTTCTATGAATTATGTAAGATATGAAAATAATTTACATTCCTTACCTTTTTGGGCCAATGAGAGCCCGCCACGTGGCCATGGTGGGGGTTCCTCCTTTACTTGTTCTGCCTGATCTGGATCTGTGGTTGGGTCCGTGGGTCAGGGGATCCGGTTACCCGCATCGCTCGGCTCTCCCATTCTCGAGAGTCTCGTGGTCCTCTGTTTCCTCTGTGAAACAGAGCGCCGCAAGCGGGCTCCGTTCCACGCCGCCGCCGCCATGGGAAGGAGCTCCGGTGAGCGATGTTAGCTGCTCCTCCTCTCCTTCATCAAGGGTCTTGGTTCCATCAGGTTCAATTACCTATTCTAGACCTCCATGGCTACCAAACTGCTCGCCAACTACCGCTGAGCTCCTCGGCCACAAGCTCCTCAGCCATGGCCGCCGCCGCGGTGGAGCAGGAAGGGGAAAGAGACTTATGTGCCTCAAATCTCACGGGTGAGGCACTGAGAAGCTTCTTTAGAGCTTCAAAGTCCTGGAACGACCTTTGGATTGTGTTGTAGAGCCTTGAATCGTCGCGCCCAACTCCATCTTGTTGCACGATTTGGGTGTGCTCGGCGCCCAGCAAGGACATCATCGAGGTTCACGGTTTTGTGTGGGTTCTTCTCCTCAAAACTCGCACTTCCTTTTCTGCCTCTATACTCCTCCTAAACAGCCGTCGACTGGGGTTATCTCCTCTTCGATCACCACTCTAGATGGATTTCATTGCTCCTCGCACCATCTGCTAACGACAATGGAGAAGTCCAGGAACTTGAGTTGGTTCTACTTATTCACTAGGCCAATCGCCTTGCTCAGTGTCAATCGGTTTGTAAAGGGGAGGAGAATCCAACTCCTTGATCACTTCTCCCCATCACCCCACGATCTCAGCGAGTGGTGTCTAGGGTGGGTGCGGGTTCAGCTGTCCCACTACCTTGCTCTAACCGCAAGGTAGGGGACAAGGTGACATCCCTCAGATCCTAATCCAAGGGTTCAGATCAGCCTCATCACCAAGTAAATCCGTGACATTCCTTTCTCTAGGATTACAACTGTTGGATCGGCAATCTAGGGCTGCAAGCAGGCCATGTGGATCCAGCCCACAACCAAAGGGCGTGACACAACCTGACTTAAGCTCAAGCTAGCAAACTTAGGTCTATTAATCATCGATAAAGCATATCATTTAACAAAAATTCAAACCTAGATAACTCTTTCTAGGATGCTCTGATTTCCACCAAATTTTAACCATAGCTTCCTTACCTCTCTAGCTACCTTCTATTCAAATTTGGTGACACAACTCAACTATTGGACCATTCAATTAAATTCCTCAAGTAGGCCTAAACTTATGGATCCAAATCATTATATAAACATCACATCGACACACCTACTTTGTCAAAACCTTGGAACTCTCAATATTATTCAATCTTATGATTTCACTTATGTCATTGGATGATTAAGGACTCTAAAAGTCCACTCCATAACAATATGGAACCTAATGTTCAGATAATGAACCATAATATTGAAAATGACATCAGTAAGATAAATTTAAGACAAGAATGCAAAGAATATCCTAATGAAATAAAGTAAACCCTAAAATGGACATAAATAGGGTTATGATGATGTGAACCTGATAGTGATATGTGATCTTGTCTTAACCAGGGGTTTGACCAAGATATAGCTTATATGAGGATATACCTAATATCAAGAATGTGATGATTAGGATATCTGGATCAAAGGTTCGCCATGACCTCTTACTTGGCTTATTATACAATATGCTTGTGTTATATGTGTAGTAAAATACTTGGCATATGATATTGGATGAAATGATTGTTCTTGCATGATATGTTGCTTGAATTTCCGTACTTATGGTTATGAACACATGAAACATAATATATATGTTCCATTATATGAAAGCACTAATTCTCTTTGGCAGCATAGTGCTGGAAAGTGATCATTCTCTTTGGTAGCAGATCACATTGTACAATGATATAACTCTTTGGTAGTAGATCATAAAGCCTTACATCTCATAATCTTTGGTAGTTGAGATGATGCATTATTCCCTCAGGTGGAAAATGCATGGATGATATAATGGAAAATATGCTTAAAATATGTGTTCTCTTTTGTTAATGAATATCTTTGTGCAAGTGTATGATTTTTCTTATATTTCTTCTATTACTGCCAAGTATTAGTTTTATCTTATTTCCAAGATATGATGAGAGGTATATAAAAGACACATAGGCGTACTCAGTACAATATTATTGAATATTGTGCTGACGTGTACCACATGTAATCTTTTTGTTTAGGTTGTGGTTATGCTCTTCAAGATCCAGGATAGTGAGAGTTGTGTGGCGAGTTGATGTACAGGTGAACATGTTGTCTTAAGATCATGTTGTTTAGCTGTAGCACATGTATATGTAGTAGTTTGCTGTTCAATATGTAATATCAATTGTTGTAATCATTCATGTTGTAATTATATGTTGAATGGTGAACATGTGTTGTATGGTTTTATTATTGTTCATGTACATGTGCTATTGATTGTTTCCTTTTGACTCCCTTGAGTTTCTCTTTCTTAGCCTAGTGTGGGATGTTTAAATTGGGATCCTCACTGAGGTGTGGGTTTCAATTTGGACGTCACACATCAGATTAAGTTTTAGAAAATTTGGGGATGTCACATTATGATGGATGCATTTGTAGAAGGCATTTCACAAATTGACCTCTGAGGAACTTGGTTCAACTTGAGTTCCCTCCAGCAAACAACTCAAGTCGATGCTTGGGAGGGTGATTTGTTGCATGAAAACAATTCTGGTTTAGTTTGAGAAACTCAATGACCTTGCGTCAAAATCAACTTCATTTTTGTAGTATTGTTAAACTCATATGTCACTTGACAAGCGTTGTAATCTTATTCCATTCCGACATTAGGTTTTTTTTGTATAATCAGTTTTTGCCTTCTAATTAAAAATTCCACATTATGCTTTAGTATGTTTTCTTAGAATGGAGAATGGAATGCCCTCGTGTCCATGTGGCCTCCAATGCACTGTGCAAGTTTACATGGATGCCATAGATGCGGTTAATGGATGGTCTAAAGACAAAAACCCTCACATATCATATTTTACATGTGGTAAGGGTTCTTTTCAAACCAGATGTCATATGATGTTGCCCACACAATGAGTAGATCATATTCTTACCACCCTTACTACAATTAGGAATTTGCTGGCACCATAACTTACTTATGAACACAACGAATGCAAGCACTCGTCTGAACATTATGACTTTGTATGATCCACGGAGCAGACGCCGACAGGTCACTAAACGAAATTGTGACTCTCAGAAGGAGGCACCAATATCTTTACGAACGATTTAACCTACCAATAGATATTGGCTCTTTTTACAATGGATGACGGGTATAATACATTGTAGTTGTAATATACTTTTTCCTATCGAAATACACTTCAGTTGTATGTCAATTATGCCCTTTGTCATATTGAAATAGACTTCAGTTGTAATTTTAAATATATGGTGTGAACCCCACATTATGTGACTAATGCACAATAAAATTGTATATGTCAATGGATGCATTAGAAGTTCAGAGGTGTCTTTGTGGTCTAAATGCATCATTGTAGACTAACACAAAAGATGTCGGGTTATATGACTTTGGCATTCTCAATGAAAGGTCAGGCAAAATGTATTACATATGATCTACCATATAGGTGTGAGAGTAAAACCATAAACAATAGATTGCACCACTAAGTAGATTGCACGTTCATTGTCTTTAAATCAAAATTTGGATACATTTTAGGGAAAAGATCGATGCAGATACTTCCATTGGGCAGTCGATCTCCCCCTAACAGTTGCTTCTTTGAAGTCTGAGATTAAGTTACTAATTGATGAGTGGAAGTCGATGTGGGGCCAGTCAATGAACTTGAAGGACTTTTTTGAAATCAATCAGAACTCTAAAGATGTTTACTCCTCCAAAAAGCATGAAGTTCTGAAATTATTGCTAAAAAGTTGGAGTAAATGTGTAGTCTTCTTTTGGACATTCCTTTAACTCGGATGACTCCATAAGATTTGAATGACAATATTAGATATAGATGGATGATATTTAATTCATGCACCCAGATCCCTGAGATTGGATGTTGTAAGAGTTACATTATAAGCTTGTTGATTTTTATCATAATGGTATTTAATATTTTATGTCCGGACCAGATAGGACAAAGTATGTTATTTAAATTTGAATCGTCATATTGTATCTGCATAATTGTGATATACACCCTTACATTTGAAATGTATTACATACATAATTTATAATATGATAGAGTAAGGCTAGAGGTTGTATGGTATATGGTGTACGGAGCATGATCAGATCCTACTTGATGAGATGAGAAACCAATATGACATGGAGAGATGTGTCAATGCATGGAGCATATATTAGAGAGGCTTGGAGGGAGATAGTGTGTGACTTTTGAAACATAATAGGGATTCCTTAGATATCTTTCAGTGAGGTGAAAACTCATTGGAAGAACCTAAGGAGAGAGTTTATCAGACAAAATTATTTCTTTTTGGAAGATTTATTGCCTACTCATCCCTGGGCATGCAACAGGGGATTCCACAAAACTTTGTGATGACTCATCATAATCACCCCCCCAGGAGTTGTAGAACACTTGAATAATGTTGAAAACAATAATAATGCAGTTGCAAGAGTAAGTGGTGAAGGAAATGAATGAAGTTGCAATAAATTGTTCGCCAACTTTGGGGCATATCTTTTATGTTCTTATGAATTTCAAACTTTAATTGGTCCATTGATTTTGAACACTACATGTTCAAGTTGATGACAAATACACTACATATGTATTTAAATTTATGTTAACAATTTTCATGGTTTGTGTTAATTATTGTCATCATAAGTTTGTTACCATAATTATTTTCTCAAACTATCATCTTAATTATTTTCATCTTAAGTTTGCTTGCCAAATTTTATGTTTTTATGCATTTTATACCGTACTTGGTTTAGTGATTGTAAACTAGTACATGTTGAAGTTGATTTCCAATACACTAACTATGTATTTAAATATCAGATAACATTTTTCTGCTTTGTGTAAATTATTGTCATCATTAGTTTGTTGTTATCATTATTTGCTCAAAATGTGTTTTATTTATTATTCCTAGATGTCAGTGGTGCATTCTAAGTCACATTTAAAGTTTGAAAAGATGTTTATGTCCCGTTCAATGATTAAAAAATATCTAATGGAAAAAGTTTTGTGCAAGTGTAGCAAGCCTTCACAGGTCTCATTCTCCATCTTCGCATGAAGATGCCACACATGTGTCCCCTAAAAAAAGCGATGACAAGGTTACTCACCCTATTCTTCATTTGTTGTTGTTGTTTGATTGGATGAAATATGACAACAGATAAGAGGACAAGGCATCAGTGCAGGAAGACTATGTCGTGTCATGGGACAAGTATGATGAGGCCTTAAAGTGGATTGAGTGCGATGGTCCTACCTTGGATTATCATAGACCATTTGTCCACACCAAAGAATGGGCACCACAATGGTTGGTCACCATCTTAAATTGTATAGGGTTTCTAGGTTTAGGTATCTACCATGACCTTTAACTCAAGGTGCATTGCTCCTTTTTGTTTTCTCTCCCTTGCACCATGATGCATTTGCCTAATATCTAGATGGGCTATTATCATATTTTTATGTAAAATTTAACTTTAGATCTAATATATGCAATCTATTTTTGTATTGAAAAATTACTTCTATGTCGATTTTAATGACAATTCGACTCGAATAATGTTTGGTTTATTTTTGGTACCATTGGTTGCCCAAGTACTTCTACGTGAATTTGAATTAGTATAATAATGTTATATCACTAAACTTGTTTTCATTGATCTTTAATTTTTATCATGTTATACATGTTATAGTATAACAAGAGGAAGGACAAGTGGATAGAAAAATTAGTCGATTGGTCTTAAATTGTATGCTACAGTGATAGGATCCCCTTCGTCTCCACTAGTTCATCTTCATCTTCTCAAAATAAACATAGCATTGTTGATCACACCCATGTTGTTTGACGGACCAAAGGAAGAGGCTAGGGAAAAGGCCAAGAAGCACATAAACAAGCCTTTACCAAATAAATAAAATGAGAAGCACACAACTTGGTCCCTAAAGTAAGGTGGATGTGAACATATGGATCTAGACATCCACCATGAGTTGTTGCACGGAACAAAAGGTGTAAAAGGATGCTTTTAGTAGAAGAGTCTCTCCTTTCTTCCACAATGAATTTGAGGCAAACTTCAACTGAAAGGAGTCATATGTTTCACCTTGGACTGACGAGGAAGAAATTTTATCTCTTTCCAAATTTAGCTGGGTTAGTCATAGGATGCAGTCTGATTTAGTATGGCAATCTATCCATATCCAGATTGCCATTCAGGTTGTATCATATTACTGTATAAGATAAATTTAGCAACCGATACTAGTTCCTCATTATCAGTCCTTGGTGAACCATATGAATTCTATCTCTTGAAGTTTTCCTTATCTTTTTTGTTGAAGAAAGGCAAACTTCTCTACCAGAAGAATCCTTTTGCACCTTTAGCCTTGTGCAATAGCTCATGGAGAATGTCCACATTCAGTCTTTTCTATTTTGGATCATCTTGTATTTGTACAATACGTAGTAGGACTATGTTAGTTTTGTAGTTTTTAATCTATGTTAGTGGAACAACTTTCTTGTACCTTAGATCTAATTGAAGTTTGTTATCATCCCTTGTTGGACATGTGTTGTTAAATTTTATTGTATCCTTTGTTGCACATGTATCAACAATCTATATTTTGTTAAGGTCATTTCAGTCATCTACTTTGTTATCCAATACATTGGTTTTGTTAGTTATTAAACTATCCTACAGATGCTCTTGCACATGATGAATCATTTTCAACGGGATGATGAGTCAGATGTTGTACTTAGAACAATGTTGGGTCATCAGTCCTACTTGCATCTCTTGAATGGCCCTCATGTATGTGAAGGCTGGTGTGATGCCCTTTTAAAATTCCATACATTAACTGGGAGGACTGACATAAACACGAATATGTTTAAGGAAAGCTGGAAAGTGCTAAAAAGTGTAGATGTAGTTCCACACACATTCTACACCAGTACCTGTACTTACCCACTGAAAATTCAGTAACAACTTTATCAAGTGGGAAGCTCTCAACCATGTGCAACAACCAATAACGATGGAGACAAACAAACAAAATAATGTTGTTGAAGATAACGAGTGAACTAAATGCATATTACTGCCATTTTTTTAACTTTTGTACTGAAGCTTTCAGTTTGTAGTTAGCACATCTTTGTTTTCTGCGGGTGATCCAATATTGTGTAATAGACATAGTAAGCTTGCAGATTGGTACCTAACATCATATGAACTTTTTTCTATTTTAAATTGTGATGGTACATGTGTTTAACTTATATTGTTATGATTCCTACTAATTCGACAACAATGTATTAAGACAATTTCAATTATTTTGATAATTACCGATTTATAGAAAATTGTACAACTATACATACATACAACAATACATATGACATGTATTATCACATTAGTAGTTAAGGTAACATTTATTTTGAGTCATACATATAATATCAACCATACTCAAATCATATTTGTAACAAAAAAAATTATACATTTATTGTTCTTTTTTATTTTGTATTGTAGTTTTCTAATAGTTTTGTATTTTTCAAACTATTCTATATTAACAAAAACACCCAGATCTTGACTTGGTTGTAAAATATGATCTGACTGAATCCTGACTGGTTGCCAAACACAATCAGACAAAATTCTGACTCAGTCCTGACCAACTAACCATAATCAGACTAGGTTGCCAAATAGAATCAGACTGGATCCAGGCTAACCCAATCCAGATCTACTCACTAACCCCGACTAACCCAGTCCTGACTACATAATCCCAGTCCCAAACGAAATAGGGGCTATGTGTTTGATTTGATTATCACATATCATTAATAATGATATTTTGTTATCAACCAACACACACTCTAGTCGTCTATATTATTTTTGTCTATTAGCTTCCACAATTATATCTGAAAAGGGACATAATCATCAAATTCAATACTCTTATCATACATACGATCTCATTGTTTTGGTTGTAGACTTAGAGAGATATGTCATTCAGTAGTATCATTCTTTAGAAAACAATCATTTTATATCATTATCCCATAATTGAACTAACATATAGAAGAATTTCCTTTATTATTAATCAAATCATTTACAAGATATGCCATTACAATCATCATATGATTGTCTCTCTAGGCATACATACCAACAACTAGATCCTAGGTTTGGCATCCATGATTCACATAATGGTGCCACAGGATTGGTCCTTACATTAGGAGCCAGATCATCAGAGAAAGATGAATGAGGAGTAATGGGCCACGCCCAAATTTGGGCCCAAGATGGATCAAACTCGGTTTAAAAAGAGCTAAAATTGAGGTTAAAATAAGGAGATTTTAAGAGGGCATATCTCTCTCATCTTAGTTCAGAATCGAGTGAAATTTGGTTAGTTGGAAATGTGAAATTTCTCTCTATGTGATGAGTACAAGTTTGGGGTAGAAAGAGGTACATAGATGATATCAAAATGGAAAGAAAAAGTGTGATGTATAATATATGTGCAATCTTGGTTTCATATTAAATCAAGTGTTGCCAGTTGTCATGTGAACTTAAGATAGGCTCAAAATGAATCCAAAAATATCAAATCATGAACTTGAGAGATATAGTGAGAAAATTAGTGCAAAGATGAAGTACATAGCACATACATGAGGAGAGATAACAATTCGAATTATCATCAAGATATAGAGAGACTTTTCACTATGTGAGGATCCTTTACTATAGTAACAGAAGCCTTCAAACAAAATTATTTCTATCATTCATTACCAATGTTAACATTGATAACATGAAAATTTCAACTGTCTAGGGAGTTTTGTTTGCTAAAAAAAGGATCCGATCACACGCGTTGAGCGCCACACGTCGCTTATATGGAGTGCTAGATTGGTATTGGGATTTTTAGTGGGGAGAAAGGTGGTTTTGAAGGATGATGTGGCAGTGACATAGCATGGTAGTTTCGGGTGGTAGAGGGTCTAGAATTAGTGGTAGAGGCAAGGGTTAAATTGAGTTGTGGTGAGAGAGAGAATGGGTCAAAGGGAGAAAATGAGGGGGAGAGAGGTATGTGATGAGAGATTTTTTTGTTCATAACTTTTAATCCATGAAGTATCTTTCAACAAAATAAAACCTATTATATTTGTTGCAAAAATTAAATTCTAACAAGATTAATGTTCATATACTTTTGCAAAAGTTGTACAAAATATAAAAATGAGTATTGTTTATTGTTACTTATTTTCTCACTAATACACTAATTTGAAAATAAATATATAAAAATAAGAAATTGAGGAAAGTAAAAAAGAAGACAACATGAAAGTGATGATTGGAGATAAGGGAAGAGGAGGGAAGTAAAAGAGGATATGAGGGAAGTGAGGAGGGAAGTTAAGACATGAGAGTTGAGAATAAAATGAGGAGATAAGACATGAGCGATGTGAGGAGGGAAGTAATCGAAGGAGAGGAGGAAAGTAAAGGAAGGATATTAATATGATAAAAACATTAAAAATTAGAAGAATTAATGGGCAAAAAAATCAAAAGTAGGCACAGAAAACCAAAAGTGGTCTCCAATTGATCAAAAATAGGCATAAAATTGTCCAAAGTAAAAATTGGGTATTGAAATGCCAAAGAGGGCATCAAAAGAACAAACTAGGCATTGAATGGCCAACAATGGGCATAAATTAATAAAAAAATGGGTGCAAAGGGTTCAAACAAATATCGAGTTGGGTGCACATTTAGCATTATTGATGTAAATATGCCTAGATTAGGCTCATAAAAAGCTAATATAGTTGCACATACACATTAAATTGGCTAGGGTTAAACTTACATTCTGACTAGAAGTGTTGACTATCTATGAATGACAAGAATCTGCAATCATTGAGTGAACTAGGTAAAATATAAAATGGGTGCACCTATTCTTGGTGAATATGTGCACCTATCCTTGATGAATAAGCGCTTAATTCTTTGGAAATGCTCCTAAAACTGCTAAAAGCGGCCAAAAAAATGTTGAATACACACCTTGAAGAGACTCATTCTTGGTAGATATATCAACTAACTTTTGATAGATAAGAACCTATTACTTTGGATATGCACCAACAAATGGGTAAAAATGCCAAAAATGATGAATAACACCCACACATATTCTTGGTGAAATGTGTACTTATTTTTTATAAATTAACACCTATTACTTTGGAGATGTGCCTACAAATGGGCAAAAGTACCAAAAATGGTGAAACATGTGCCCATAATTGGCTAAAAGTACCTAAAAATGGATTAAAATGCCCAAAAAAATTGATGAATATGTATCCAGAAAATGGTATCAATAGCGGGCATTAAAAGAACAACAATGGGCATTAATAGATCAAAAATGTGTTCAAAAAAATTTTGAGTGGCAAAAACTAGGTGTCAAAAGATTAAAAATAGGGAAAAACTAGTCAAAAGTGGGTGCAAATGTAACATTAATGATCCCTAATACACATAAACTAGGCTTTTTTTACAATTTAGCTAGTATGCTTGTTCTTAAGTTCAAGGTGTGCATTTTCCCTTATTGGGTGCATGTGCAACATTATATGCACATCTTACTATTCAATAAATAGGTGTATTGACCATTATTTGGGAACACATAATGCATTTGTGAGTGTACATTGTTAGGAAATCAGGGCGATAGATCAGACAATCGAAACAAAAAATTTAATGCCAAATTCCCAAATCAGCAAGATTGCATCAACCAAAATGTATCTAGGAAAGATAGTTACAAAGGATATATCTAATCCCAGATCAAGTCCATTGACTTATCCTTATAGTATTGTGCTTCTTCTCCCAGCATTACTTGAGAAGTCATCAACAACATTCTCCTTGAGCAACATCACATACGTCAGTTGACAGAGTCCTCCCAGCGGTAGGCAACATCCTCCTCCCCTCTAGAGTAGTCCACGTGGACCACCAGGAACTCCATTTTGTGCTACCAGAGCCAATGAAAAGGAGTTGTCCATTCAAACGTTAGGGTTCTAGCACTGACTTGCTCTCCCAATTCTCTCTCTCTTGCTATCCCTCCCTTTGACAGGTAGGACTTGCTCGAACACTCTTGGTTATCACAACCAAAGAGGACAACCATTGTCAAATCTTATTGTTATGTCTGGGAAACCCCAGTTTCCCTCTATTTATAGGAGGGTCAGGGTCAGGGTTTCGAGACGATCTAGGAGTAGAAGAGACAAAATTCATGAATTTTCTAGAAGCTACGAATGGTTAACCAGTCGGTTCACTATCCAAATGGTCGACTCATAGGTGAATCAATAAGATCATCTCTTGATCCGGTTGGTTCATGTACTTTCCTATTCTGAATCAAATTGCAATTCAATATTCAATTAATGCAAAACATCAAGTCAACATCAATCCTTGATACTATCAAATTGATCATTAAATTAGGCAGTTTATCACATGAACCAGTCAATATAAACATTGAATGAGTTTGGTTCACTTAGTGAACTAGTATGTTCATTCCCTAGTTCAATCAATATTTAACCAATGTTATTTCCAATTGACGTGACACTCCAACCGATCGGTTCAACACTTGAGCAAGTTGATTCATAGTCCACTCAGTCAATTTTGAACCTTAGTTGTTTAAATTGAATACCTAAACACTTTCATAATCAAGTGATACATCATTCATGAATAAACTCCTATTCTAAGTGCATCATATGTGTGTTACCCTATAGGTCCCAAATTATATTGGCAGTGAATGTCCATAACAAATTTATGACATCAAAAGCAATGAGAAGTATCTAGAAATACATCATTTCTATCTAAGTAATTTGGAAAGTTGGATAATAGATTAAACTTACATCTGTGATCAGTGCTACCGTGACAGTATAGTTCCTTTGTCTCTGATATCTAGATTGATCTTGAGGTATGGAATCACCTTTTTGTCAATGTTCAATCCATGTTCCTTGAACTAGAGGATACTTTTTGAGATGTATGTGAGCTCACATAAAATATATTGATTCATATGAGTATGGACATACGTTTCTCAGTCTCACTTATGAAGTGGCCTAGATATCAATCTCCTATAGCATGCATAAATACCAACTACATCACTTACACTCAATCCCCATGTGTCATAGAGTACTCACCCATCACCTTTATGGTAGTCCTTATTCAAGATCAAAATGGGTGATGTCAAAGTACAACAAACGACATGTGATGAGTGTAGTGATTTCAGGTCTAAGAACCACAATCACGACTATCAACATACGAGTTGATTCTAACTACCATTCATGGTATCCATGTATCACTCTTAAGGTGGGTTTGTACGACACACTATTCTCCAACATGTACCTATGTGTATGACTTAATATCACATATTACGACTAATGAGACTCTGTCATTAGTCAACATAGGTTCATCTATATGAATCTCTAGATCCATACATTATCTTTTGTTGTTCACATAACACCAACATACTTGGCTTCTATTCTAGAGTGTGCAACTATCTCTTACTCGAAACTCTTCCAACTTACAGTTCTATATCAAGGTCAAACAAAAATTTAGATTGTAATCATGAATTTTATTTGTCATTTGGAAGCTTGCATCGGTGTAACCCTTTACACCCATCTCTTCCTTATTACCATAACTAAGGCTCCGATCCTTTTAGTGTTGCTCATGCACTTAAGGATGTTATTTTTGTAGTCCAGTGACTTTCAATGGGATTTGACTAATATCCACTTGTCATGTCCAATACACACGAGATAGCTAGATAAGTACATATCCTCTTTCCATTCCCAATACATACAAGATAACAGGATGAGTACATAACATTGAATATATGACAAATCCAATTGAGAGTGCATATGTTATCTTACTCATGTTATTCTAGTTCTTCACAAGAACTGAGACACTATACTAAAGAGAGATTAACATTTCATAAATTTTCTCTCATTGAGTCATGCATGTTGAACCCATTCAACATCTTGTCAATGTATGTTATTTTTATAATGTTAAGAATCTTTCCAAATCAATCTCTATAAATCTCAATTCCTATCACATAGGATGCTTAACATAAACTCTTTATAGAGAAGGTACTTCTCTACCATGTCTTAACATTTACAAGATAAGGACGTCATTCCCCATCATTATGTGGAATATAAATTTGCTCCCACTGAATACTTGTAATCACAGATTTCATCTTCATCTTGACTTAGGTCAAACTCTTTTATTGTATTGTCCAATAGAAGATTCCATGTATGAGATGCTTGCTTTAATCCACTTATTGATCTTTTTAGATTACAAACTTTATCTGCAATAACTAGATTTATATAACCTTCTAGATTGTATGACTTACACATACTATATATGATTCCTATTAAGGAATGTAGTTTTAACATCCATTTTGCCAAATTTCATAATCATACTAAGTTGCATTGGCAAGCATGATCATGATGGACTTAACAATGGAAACTAGTGAAGAATATGTTATGTTCAACATCTTGAACTCGTTTGAAACCTATGCAACCAATATGCTCTTATAGCTTTATGTACTAACATCCATGTAGGTCTTTTCTCAAAGATCCAAATGCACCCTATGGGTCTTAACCCTTCAGGTGGATCCACCAAGGTCATACCTTTTTGGCTTACTTGGACTCCATCTTGATCCCATGGCCTCAAGCCATTTCTCAAACTCTTCTCCCTCAATATCTTCTAGGTAGGTTGTTTTCTCATCACGATATGCATACTCACTGCCTTTATGAGTTATAAGATATCACAATCATTTAAAGCTTGATGTATAAGATATCATAAGCATTTAAAGCTTGATCCATGTCCTATTAGATGTATGAGGATTTGTGTAAAGTAGGCTAAATACCCCTTTACTAATAATGGTAGACAAAAAACAAATGAATAACAGTGGAATAAAATCACAATGACTATATTCAATTTCATCAAAATGTACATCAAAATTTCCCCCATAAGGGTGTACATGATATTAACAATAGAATATGGATCTTAAGATAGAGGAAAACTAAACTACATCAATTTGTCTCCAAAAAATAACTTAAGAGATAGGTCCATAATGAAAGGATGAACTCCTTATCCTAATCTTACGTTGATCCACATTGATCCTATTGCTCACCATGATCCTAAACCTGGGTTGTTGGGATCACCCAGCAAGAGGAGAAACAAGGTATGTGTCAATAGAGGAATAAGAACAAATAAAGTATAGCAAAATGTCAACATGGAGTAATGACCCCACTATGTTAAAGAAATGTCAAAAGTATGAGGAACATAAAAGACAATACTTGCCATAACATCAAATATTAATATTGAAGTATGCATGATAAAAGTATGACTGCATTATCTAAAGTATGACTAAGGCACCTACCAACCTCAACCAAAACAAATAGGTGAGGGAGAGTGGTCACATTCCCAAACACCTACAAAATATATATAAAATTGAGGAGAGTGGTCACATACCCCATTGATCATGCCCAAACTATGAGTGGCTAGTATAGAGATACATTACAATAGCTAATAAGTCATAAACTTATCAAGCTCAATAAATAAAATGGAAATATTAAACAACAAATTATAGTGACATGGCAGAGGGTATACAACCCGACCAAGTAGTGAAATAAATATGCCAAAAGAGTATAAATGGGGAACATGGTATGTGACATCCTCAGATTTTCTAAAACTTAATCTAATGTGTAACATCCAAATTGAAAACTTCACCTCAGCGAGAATCCTAATTTAAACACCCCACACTAGGCTAAGAAGAAGAAAATTAGAGGAAGTCAAAAGGAAACAACATTAGTACATGCACATGAACAATATTAAAACCATGCAACACATGTTCACCATTCAACATTGAATTACATAATCCATTGTTACAACATTTAATATACATGTACTACCACTAAACTACAGGATCTTAAGACAATAGGTCCACTTGTACATCATCTCTCTACACAACTCTAACTATCCTAGTTCTTCAAAGGCATGAGTCCACATCACCTAAACAAAAGATTACACGTGGTACACATCAGTACAATATTCAAGAATATTGTACTGAATACGTCTACGTGTCTTTTTATATGCCTCTCATTACTAAGCTTAAAAGTAATATAAAACTCATACTTGGCAGCATTAAACAAATATAAGAAAAGACATATACTTGCACAAAGATGTTCATTAACAAAAGAGAACACATATTTTAAGCACACTTTCCATTATATGCACGTACGTCTTCTTACCAATGAGATAGATGCATTCACACGTTATGATCTTCTTACCAAAGAGATAAATCATTGTACATGTGATCTCCTTACCAAAGAGATAGATCATTGTACATGTGATATCCTTACCAAAGAGATAGATCATTGTACATGTGATCTCCTTACCAAAGAGATAGATCACTCTCTAGTACTATGCTTACCAAAGAGATATAGTGCTGTAACATCCCAGGATTTGAGGCCTCATATAAGTTGATCTTAAAAGGAATGATTGGACTACCCATATCACCAAGGTGCACCTCCTTTTCCGGGAGCCCATCACTAAAGAACTCCATAGTTAAGTGTGCTCAGCTTGGAGTAGTACTAGGATGGGTGACCAGTCGGGAAGTTGACCCCGGCTTGCACGTGCATGAGGATAAAGCCCGCAGTTAAGGCTAGTGGTGGTCTGTGGGGCCAGTCGTCATTCCTGAAACTCTACTAGAGCCTTGGGCAGTGGGCCCAGACACTACAAATGGTATCAGAGTCATAACCCCTCCAGTAGGTGGGGCCCACATGGGCATGTGGCATGCCAGTCTTGAGTCGTGCGGTCCAGGCAAGTTGGAAAGGGCTATCCGTAGAGACGAGATGGAGCCACCCTTGCGCTAGTAGCCGTGGACGGGAGCTGGGTGTCCATGGGCCATTGTGGGTCTACACTGAAATGGGGTCAGATTATGGGGCCATATAGTTGAGCCTTGACAAGGACGTCAAGATTCTAAGTGGGGGAGATTGTAACATCCCAGGATTTGAGGCCTCGAATAAGTTGATCTTAAAAGAAATGATTGGACTACCCATATCACCAAGGTGCACCTCCTTTTCTGGGAGTCCATCACTAAAGAACTTCATAGTTGAGCGTGCTCAGCTTGGAGTAGTACTAGGATGGGTGACCAGTCGGGAAGTTGACCCCGGCTTGCACGTGCATGAGGATAAAGCACGCAGTTAAGGCTAGTGGTGGTCTGTGGGGCCAGTCGTCATTCCTGAAACTCTACTAGAGCCTTGGGCAGTGGGCCCAGACGTTACAAGTGCTCTCATATAATGGCACATATATATTATGTTTCAGGTGTTCATAGCCATAAGTATGCAAAATCAAGCAAGATAGCATACAATAATAATCATTTCATCTAATACCATATGCCAAGTGTTCTGCTACACATATAACACAAGCATATTGTATAATAAGCCAAGTAAGAGGCAATGGTGTACCTTGAAGAAAGACAAACCTAAGACTCATATTTCTGAGTCATCTATAACTCTTGGTCAAACCTTGATTAAGACAAGATCATATACTCTCATTAGGTTCTCATCATCTTAACCCTAGTTATATCCATTTTAGGGTTTAGCTTTGTCATTAGGATGTTCTCATTTTTACATGCATTCTTGTCTTGGAATTATGTTATTGATGTTATTTTCCAATTATGTTACAGATTAGGGTTCATCATCTGAACATTAGCTTCCATAGCATTTTATGCACATATTAACCCTAATTTATATACATTAGACATATTAGGGTTACAAGCCATGTATCACAGATCATATTCATATTATCAAGTATTATGTGTATCATCCTGATCTTAGAGTTTGATATAAGGTTCCATATACTGATATGAATATATTCTAGAGTTTCCAAGATTTATTGAACATACTTACAATTATTGCATGTTAAGTAGGTTTATCAGCCCTAATTAGCCATATTGAGCAAATTACATGATTTTGTGCATTAATATTACATCTCTGATAAACATAATTATGGATTTACTGACATATTATCATAATTTTAGGCTATTGTTTGATATTTATTATCCATAAAATAAGTATATAACATATTACATGATAGTATTGAGATTAGTGCATTAAAAGCCTCATATTAAAATTTTATAATGTTCTACATATTTTTTGGGGAATTTTGGTACCTTATTTTTGTTTTCAGATATGCGTGCTAATTTCTATGAATTTTTGAAGATCTACATATTTTGAGAGTATTTTACCTTTATGAGCCAATCAGTCGTCGCCATGTGTCCTAGGTAGGGCTGGCAATTGGGTCGATTTCGGGTCAGTTTTGGGTCATATGTTCAGAAGTCTTGAAATTGAATGTTAAAATGAAATCTTAAAAAAAACTAATTTCGGGTCATTTCAGGTCGGGTCTTGCTTATTCGGGTCTCATACAGCCAAAAATGTTCATAAATGAAAGAAATTAGGTTTGGAATAAATTGCACATTTTTCGGTATTGTCTGGTCAAAAATTTCCAACACTAGTCCTAGGGCTGGCGCAGCCCCCTTGCTTGATGCAGGTCTGTTCTTTGGTTGAGCACGATCGGGTCAGTGTCAGATTGACTTGATTTCTTGTCTTGAGATGGGTTTTGAATGCTAGACCCGGTTCGTTTCAGTCCCTCTTTCTCACACGATTGCGGAATGGGTTCCCTACCTCCGCATTCTTTAGAGTCAGAACTACCTCAACGGCTAGGAACTCTGATGAGCAATCAGGTGTCACACCTCTCCTTGTCAGGATCTTTAGCTACTCCATCAGGTTCGGTGCCATCTTATGCACTTCCACGGCCGGTCGTGTCCTTGGTTGGCACAATAGTGTGCAACATCCATAGGTTGATCAGTGGTGGCCTCCACCATGATGCCAAGAAAGGGGAAAACCACCCCAGCACGGAAGGCATCAAGAGGCATTTCCAAAACCATTGTGAAGCCTATTGCAACTTCTATACACTGTGCATTTGAGATGAGGCAGCTCAACACAGCTAGCCCAAATTCCAACTTGACTCCAGTAAGGATGGACTTCGTCAGCCAACTACACCACCACAACAAGGATAATGAACACCCCTACATGATTCACTAGAACTCTAGCTTTCTACGTTAATACTAAGCTTTTCTATATTCCCTCTCTTCCTCATCTCCCTTTGGTCTGTCATCTAGCTCCTTCTTCCTCCCACGGTGCTTCCTATCCTTTATCTGTGAGAAGAAATGGACATGAGGTAAGAGGTGGCAACTCAGTCTCCTCAGTTTCTCACCCTCTACCCTCAATTAAGGGGTTAGAAGAAACCTTATGTCAGCACAGAGCCAACAACTCAATTGGTTTCCCCTCTGGGTACATGGTTAGCCACGATCTCGTCAGTGCTCCATGATGTCGGGATCACTACCTGTGGTCCAGGCAGTAACCACAAGATAGGAGGTGATGTCTCTACCATCAGATTATATCCAAGGGCTAGGAATGGACTTCTTCATTTGCTTGATTCGTGGCTCTCCCACTCTATAGGTTGCATGACATTCTTATATCAAATCCTAGGATGTAATTAACAAGTACATCAGTCCAATTACATAATGCATCAATTATTTAACTGATTTCAAACTGAAATATCTATCTATAGCAACCTCCAAATTTCCTATAAATTTAACCATAGCTTAGTCATCTTCATCTTCATGACTTCATTCGAGTAAAGTTTGGTGCCAAGAATCACTTGTTAGAACATTCAACTAAATACCTCAAAAGGGCATAACAAATAAGGATCTCAATCATGATCTCATCACCAATTTACATCCTTATTTTGCCAAAGCACTTGGAACTCTTCAAATTACTTAAATGTATGAATTCACTTATGTCATTGGACATTTAAGGATTCTAAAAGTCCACTCCATCACATCCTACACACCTTAAAGGAAATTTCATCCTCAAAATTAAGCCAAAAATCCAGTCCATCACATCATACACATCTTAAAAGAAAGTTCTTCCTCAAAATTAAACCATCCTCTTTCTTCAAGGAAAACCAAAAGGTCTTCAATCACATATGTAGGACGCCATTCTATGCGTAAACAAATTCTATACTTCTATATCTACACTTTCTATTAAATTTTGAACGAATCTTATGTTAACCACCCCTTCATGTAATGTTCAAACAAGGGTTTAGAAACTCTGGTTATATCATGGCATATCTCTTATGTTAGGGTTTCATCCTTATCTTTACCCAACAATTAGGGTTCTCACATCATATTACCATGCTCTAAAGGAGTTAACTAAAGTTATCCCATTATATCAAGGTGTCATCAACATTTTATTGAGCTAATTGTTAGATCATGTTCAACATTAACATATGCCTTTTACGAGGGAGTTAACTATAATTAACCCAATTTATCCATATAGATCATATCAAGGTGTCATAACCGTTATGTTATGCTAACTATCAAACTATAATTTTTTTATTAAGCACTAAGATTAACACCTCATGTAACATGTTTCATTCATATGATCTTATTTCATTGTTCATAATAAATTGTAACATTTACTAGTGATTTCATCACAAGATTAATCAACAATATCAAATTATCATCATTATTCATGTATATGGTTAACCATTTCTGCATTGATATCTTTTAGACCGTCACTAGGTTTCCATCATATCATGTCTATATATTACCTCTCGAGGTTAGATCACATCCTTACATATATTATATCATGGTTGTTCTAAACAAACTTTTACAAGTTGCTTGTTAAACATATATCAAAACTTCATCTAGTCCAACTGAGATTCTTATGACCCAAATCATGAGGGTAGTCCCATGCTCAGCCTCTCTGAGATCACTCAATTCTATGAGTATGTCATATGCATATACTTTATCTTTTCTCTCTTTAGTCTCGGGTTATCAGGTCTACCTCATTGGAACTAGTTGATTGCTTTACAAGCACAAACCAAACTATCACAATGTGGCATCATCTTCATAGGTCTCTATGCATGGAAAGCTATTTCCCAACTCTCTCTCTTATATACACCACTACAGTCCTATAAGGAGCCACCAACCCGAGTTTGAGGCTTCACAGAATCTACAACACAGTTACCTCCTATAGGGTCTTCGGACTTCCTCTCGCCCTCACCCAGATGGTAGGTTCTCATATTCATGTTGATATATACATATATAACTAGGCTCCCTCTAACTCTAGGGTTTGCTCCTCCCAAGGACATCTAGGGTTCAATAAGACTATAGAAATCTTGCGTAAAGTGACTCAACTCAATCACTCAAGTGTATTCTAGTTTAGGACATATGATAACACACATTTCTCATAATTCTCATATCTTGGTGTTTAGGTTCTCTGACCTTCTCCTAATGGGTCTGACTCTCTCTGGAGTTAACGTTGAAACTGGTCCTAACACTAGAGGTCCTCCTTTGTAAAAGAGATTGAGGCTCAGGCTGACTCACATCTTTATCTTAGTTTAGCCTATCTTAACTTAGTAAAGCACACATACTTGCATCATCAAAACTTATCCCAAATCCTCAAAACTAAACCTTAATCCTTAAAAACAAACATATATCATCATAAACTAACTTAAATCATCTCTATACATCTTAGATCGCCATCTAATCTTATTCCATCTATCATATATTCTAACAAGGCTCTAGACATCTAATTTAGAACTACTCTCTCTTATAGACTGATGTCATTGACTTTCACCTAGGTTGCTTGACACCTCCTACTTGTACATGTGTGGGGACACATTTTTGTAATACTTACATATATAACAAAATATGATATAGTTTTTCTCAGATAAAACATGTGTCAGAGAAAACTACCAAGGTTCGATCCGATTGGGATCAAAAACCAAATCCAAAAAATGAGTGTCCCACACATAGTAGTGAGTAAAGTGTCATGAAAACCAGTGAAAATGGTGAGAACATGGTGTAGACTAGTGTAGCTACTCTAGACAACGAGCACCATATGTATAAGGTTTTTCTTCCCTTGATGCACGTCATTTCCAAATAATGCAACGTCCCATACCGCTGCATTATAAGGAAATAATGTCATCTTAGAACTTGTTATGGACATCTAGGTGCTAACCTAGAGACTAGGTCAGATCTAGTGTCTAAAGACAACTAATCTAACCCTAAATATTTTTAAAGTTCAGGTTTTCTTTAGTTTTGAGTTGCATAATGAGAAAATGTCAGGCTTTTCTATTATTCATGCTCTGATACCACCTGTGATGGCCCCAGATTTTCTAAAACTTAATCTAATTTGTGACATCCAAATTGAAACCCTCACCTCAGCGAGAATCCCAATTTAAACATCCCACACTAGTCTAAGAAGAAGAAAATCAGAGGAAGTTAGAAGGGAACAACAATAGCACATGCACATGAACAATAATAAAACCATACACCATGTTTTCGCCATTCAACATATAATTACATAATGAATTGTTACAACATTTGATATTACACATTGTACAACAAACTTATACATATACATGTACTACTACTAAACTACAACATCTTAAGACAATAGGTCAACATGTACATCAACTCTCTACACAACTCTAACTATCCTAGTTCTTTAAAGGCATATGTCCACATCACCTAAACAAAAGATTACATGTGTTACACATCAGCACAATATTCAAGAATATTGTACCGCGTACGCCTACGTGTCTTTTTATATACCTCTCATTACTAAGTTTGGCAATAAGATAAAAACTAATACTTGGTAGCATTAAACAAATATAAGAAAATACATATACTTGCACAAAGATGTTCATTAACAAAAGAGAACACAGATTTTAAGAACACTTTCCATTATATGCACATGCATCTGCCTACCAATGGAATAGATAAATTCATGCCTTATGATCTGCTTACCAAAGAGATAGATCATTGTGCATGTGCTCTGCTTACCAAAGAGATAGATCACTCCCTAGAACTATGCTTACCAAAGAGATATAGTGCTTTCATATAATGGAACATATACATTATGATTCATGTCTTCATATCCATTAGTATGGAAAATCAAGCAAGATAGCATACAAGAACAATCATTTCATCCAATACCATATGCCAAGTATTCAACTACACATACAACACAAACATATTGTATAATAAGCTAATTAAGGGGTAATGGAGTACATTGAAGAAAGACAAACCTAAGCCTCATATTCCTCAGTTGACTATCACTCTTGGTCAAACCCTGATTAAGATAAGATCATATACTATCATGAGGTTCTCATCATCTTAACCCTAGTTATATCTGATTTAGGGCTTAGCTTTATCATTAGGATATTATCATTTTTACTTGTATTATTGTCTTAGAATTGTCTTACTGATGTTATTTTCTAATTATGTTACAAATTAGGGTTCATCATCTGAACATTAGCTTCCATACCATTTTGTGCACATATTGACCATAATTTATATACATTAGACATATTAGGGTTACAACCCAAGTATTACAGATCATCTTCATATTATCATGAATTATGTGTATCATATGATCTCAGAGTTTGATATAAGGTTCCATATACTAATAGGAATATATTCTGGAGTTTCCAAGATTTATTGAGCATACTTGCAATTATTGCATGTTAATTAGGGTTATCATCCCTAATTAGCCATATTGAGAAAATTATATGACTTTGTGCATCAATATTACATTCCCTAATATAAGATGCATTATAAAAAAAATTATAGATTTACTGACATATTATCATAATTTTAGGCTATCATTTAATATTTATTATCCATCAAATAAGTATGTTAAATCTGACATGATATTATTGAGATTTGTGCATCAAAATCCTAATATTATACTTTTATAATGTTATGCATAATTTTCTTAGAAAATTGGTACCTTATTTAAATTTTCTGATAAGTGTGCTACTTTCTACAAATTATTGAAGATCTACATATTTTGAGAGTATTTTAGCTTTATAAGCCAATCAGGCGTCACCATGTGTCCGAGGGCTGGCACATCTCCCTTGCTTGTTGTGGGCTAGTTTTTTTTGGTTTAGTCGGTCGTGTCAGTGTCAGACCGACTTGATTTCTTGGTCTGGGCTAGGTTTAGGCTTCTAGACCAGATTCATTCCAGTCCATCTTTCTCACGCGATCTCGCACTTGGGTTCACTTCATCCATGTTCCTTAGAGTCAGAACCGCCTCTGCGGCTAGGAACTCCACATTCCTCAGAGTTAGAAATGCCTCTGCATTCTTTGCCTTCATGTTTCTCAGAGTCAGAACTGCTACCGCATTCCTCAGGCGACGCTCCTCTCCTTGTCAGGATCTATAGCTACTCCATCAGGTTTGGTGCCATATTACGCACTTCCATGGTCGATTGTGTCCTTGGTGGGGACTATGGCATGCGACATCAATAGGTTGACCAGAGGTGGCCGCCGCCATGACACTAGGAAAGGGGACAACCACCCCCAGCATGGCAGGCATCAAGAGTTGTTCCCAAAACCACCACGAACCCTACTGCAATAGATATGCACTATCCATTTGAGGTGAGGCAGCTCAACACAGCTAGCTCGAACTCCAACTTGACTCCAGTAAGGATGGGCTTCGTCAGCCAACACCACCACCACAACAAGGCTTATGAACATCCCTACACGATTCATTGGACCTCTAGCTTTCTTCACTGATATGAAGCTTTTCCAAATTCCCTATCTACCTCATCTCCCGCTGGTCTCCCATCTAGCTCCTTCATCCTTCCACAATGCTTCCTATCCTTTGTCTATGAGAAGAAATGGAGATGTGGTAAGAGGTGGCAACTCAGTCTCCTCATTTTCTCACCCTCTACCCTCAAGTTAGGGGACCAAAGAAACCTTATGCCAGCATGGAGCCAACTACTCAATCGGTTTCCCCTCTTGGTACATGTGTAACCATGATCCCACCGACGCTCCATGATGTCAGGGTCACACCTGCGGTCCAGGTACTAACAAAAATATAGGAGGTGATCTTGCTATCGTCAGATTAAATCCAAGGGCTAGGAATGGACTTGTTCATTTGCCTTATTTGTGGCTCTTCCCCTCTATAGGGTGTGTGGCATTCTTATATCAAAATGTAAGATGTAATTAACAAGTACATTAGTCCAATTACATAATGTATCAATTATTTAACTAATTTCAAACCTAAATATCTCTCTATAGGAACATCCAAATTTCTTGTAAACATAACCATAGCTTAATCATCTTTATGACTGTAGTTGAATAAATTTTGGTGCCACGAGTTACTTGTTAGATCAGTCAATTATATACCTTAAAAGGGCATAACAAATAATGATCTCATTCATGATATCATTACCCATTTACATCCATATTTTTCCAAAGCACTTGGAACTCCTCAAATTACTCAAATATATGAATTCATTTATGTCATTGGACATTTAATGATTCTAAAAGTCCACTCCATCGCATCCTACACACCTTAAAAGATATTTTGTCCTCGAAAGTAAGCCAAAAATCTAGTCTATCACACAATATAAGTTTATCCCTCATTAGGAATATTAGGGTTGGATATAAAAATACCTAACTGAAGGGTTAGTATACACACTCATACATAAATATGATTACACATACCTTAATGTAGAGTCCTAATTATTTCTATCACCAAGTTGGCTGCATACAAGACCTCTTTAACCTAGTTACAATGTATATGTATGAATTATGGTTTCATATATCATAAAGTGTAAGTAAACCCTAATTTTGGACCTTCTAGGAAAACCTTCAATCTAGGACTCAAAAGCTAGACCAATCTATCCATTGGATTCTCCTGATTAAGAAAACACAAATGTTTATTAAATTTGAAGTTAAAATTAATTAGTTATAAATTTTAGGGCTTTTTATATAATTAAAGTGGTGTTTATAATAAAATTCAAAATAGGGACACAAAACATTACTTAAAAACCCTAAAATTAGATTTCTTGTGAAAAATGTTTTCCAATGAGTATCTATATGCATTTTTTTGATAAAGCATTGATTTACTCTCAATTATTAAATAACTGACTAATGAAAATTTGAGATAAATCCATGTGGACTAGAAATTATGTGGAAAAGAAGAGAGGAGGGGGCCGACCCACATGACCTGGCCCAATCATGGGTGGCCCAATCACGGGTCAGCACTCGTGTGCTCTTGGTCAAGAGTGAAACAAAACAAAGAAAAAATACAAATATGCCCTTGCGGGGAAAACCAAAGAAAAGAGAAGGCGATGGTATAATGGATAACTCGCATAGGGGAATCATCCCCCAGCTCACACCACTTCATGGTGTCAAGCTGCAAGCAGTAGCTTGCTCTAAAATTGGGAAAACTCACGAATGCGACCAAAACCCAAATTGATAGTGGAGAAATGAAGGTAAGGACATGACGAACCCACCTAGGTCTTTAATTACTATGCTGGTGTTGCCGAGGATCAGGGAAGAGTGTCGCCAAGCCTGGTAAAAGATGAAGATGGCGGTGGCTATGTGATGGATCTACTAGTAAATTGAAGTGAGGAGATGATTGCTTTGGTGTTAGTGGATGCAAAGATGCTCATATTTATATGTTAGGTGAATTGAAGGTGGCGGTGAGAGTGCTTTGAACTAGAGATTAGGCATTTCACACACGATGCGTTTCAACACATGAGTGATGGCTTGACTTGATCGGCAAAGTCAGGCAGACTCAATGTTAAATAAATGAAGTGAAATGGTTGAGTATTGGCTGAGAAACCAATCGAGGAGCTAAACCAGTAAAAATGGTACTCAGTTGCGAGTAATCGAAGCTAGGTGATGACTCTCAGACCGTTGTATCACGAATTGAACAGTTGGGATCACGTGCATACATTGAATTGAAGACGGTAACTTGTGACATTTATTTAAAATAGAAAACACATGTTAAATGCATCACATAAATGAAATCAAATTATACTATACTCTAACTATATTCAAATCTTGTTTAATTCATTTGACGGGTCAAACATTGACCAAATGACCTGAAATTTGTGTCATAGACTAAATTTATGGTCAAGAATATTCCTATGTAATTAAATATCGATTTCTCTCATGTTATGTCCCTTAAACACCATATTGGCCATTAATGTGTATATTAATGTATCATAAGGGTAAATTAATATAATCTACTGAATTCAACAACCATTAACTAATTCAATAAGGGTGTATGAAAAGAGGATTATTCTCTCATTAATTAATTCAATACCACATTATTTTTCATTTCTTGTTCCAAGGCAATAAAAACTCTAAATTAATTTAATCTACTAATTTTTTTTTGGGAAGTCAGAGGGTATTTTTATTCATCTCGCCCCTATCGTGCAAGTTGGTTCAACAAACTATTACAAGTTGAACTACTCAAAATAGAATTAAACTTGCTAGTACTACTACCATTACACATATCCATGTTGACAAAGTCAACAATGTTGCTAGGAGGACTCCTATAGTAATATGGGCCACTCTTGTTTTAGATATGAAACTTGGCTAGCTAGTCTGCGACCTTATTCCCCTCACAGTTGGTGTGTACATAGATCCAGCTTGGCCTAAAACCTCTCCTCGTAGCAGTAATCCATCTTTCCAGCTTAGGGAACTCTGTATCATTGCCTTCCAGGGCCAACTTGGCATTCTTATAGTCAGTTTCAACGCAAATTTTACTACAATTCAATCTCTGCCCGATCTCCACATTGAGCTCAATTTCCCTTGTTTCAACTTCAAGAGCACTGTCAGTTTGGAAAGTGTTGCCCCAGCCTCCACGCCAGTGGCCATGCTCGTCCCTGCACACGACTACCGCAGCAGCAAGGCGGGATGTTGGGTTGAAAGCGGCATCGGTATTTAGTTTCAGGGTACCTTGTTGTGGTTTCTTCCAGTTGACATGATGAACTTCTTCCTCCTTGGTCATCTGATCTTTCACCCAAATTTTCGAATGGACAAGAACCTCTTTGGAAATAAGGGCCTTCAGATGACTTATAGTTAGTTTTTTCTTTTCAAAAACTTGGAGGTTACGATTCTTCCATATTTGCCAACAACCAATAGCAAACTAGAGGTCATGTGGTGCAGGTGTTGTCAGGTTATCATGTAGCCAATTCCAGAGGACGGTTTCACTGAAAAATTGATTCCAGCAACTCTGCTTCAAGATCTCCTTCCACACGAGAGATGCCTGCTCGCAATCTCTTAGTGCATGGAAAATAGTTTCTTCCTCAAGGCCGCAAATCGGGCAAAGAGAGCTAGTAGCCAGGTTTTGGGCTACTCTCCTACTGTTCTTCAAGATGGCATTATACCCCAGCAGCCAGAAGAAATATTTAATCTTCATGTTTTCCTTCATCTTCCATATTGTCTCCCATTTGCCCTCAGTTCTAACGTCCTTCCTCAACCTTAGGATATTGTATGCACTCCTTGTGGTGAAGAAGCTCGAGTCTGTATGGTGCCAGGCATGGGTGTCTTGGACATCAGTATCTAGAGGGACAGCTATTTGTGTTATCTTCTTTACAATGTCATGTGGCTATGAGTCTTCTAGGAACTCCACGTCCCATCTATTCTCCTAATTCACAAGGCAAGAAACTCTCAAGTCTAGTAGCTCCTCAGGTATAGGTTTTAGGACATGGTCCTTAAGTGGCATAGTATTACCCCACCACCTGTCAAACCACACAGTAATGTCTTTGCCATTAACAAGAATCATCGTGGAGTTATCTTGGATGAAGGAGTTACCATTCAGCACAACACGACCCAGTCTGGACAAATTAGGTATATAGCCTCCATTGAAACTAGTGTACTTATTCAACATTCCCCCGCACCAAAATTACCTCCTATGAGTACTCAGATCCCACCATGTTTGTAGATCAAAGCTTGGTTCAGTTCTCTCATCGACCTCACTCCCAGGCCGCCATGTTTTTTGTCACTCATAATTTTGTTCCAGGCCACAAGGGAGAGTGCATGTTGCTTCTGACTCCTACCCCAGATGAAGGATCTAATGTTGTTGTCTATGCGGTCACAGATCTTTGTCAGTAGCATTTTTTTCTGCATAGTGTAGCTGGGAATCGACATAAGTGTCGCTTTAGCCAGACACACCCTTCCTGCCATACTCAAGGTTCTAGCCGACCAAGAGTTTATATCATTAGAGACCCTTTCTAAAATGTTGTCGTACGTATCCGCCTTCACTCTGCCATGGATAAGAGGAACCCCTAGATGTTTCCCCATGTTCTTCGATTGGGTGAATCTGCTTTCTCTACATATTCGCCTTCTAATCCTGAAAGGGACGCTCTTTGCAAAGTGAATACAAGATTTGTTCAGTGAGATCACTTGGCCGGATATCGCGTCGAACTATTTAAAGCACTCCATCACCATTCTTATTTCAGCCACATCCTCCTTTGCAAAAAGGAACAGGCTCTCAACAAAACAAAGGAGGGAAATCCTAGGACCCTTATAGTACAGCTGATTAGGTGTCCATTTCTTCTCGCGTACCATGTTTTCAATAGATTGGCAAACTCTTTCAAGACATAACACAAAGATATACGGAGATAATGGATCTCGTTGTCGGAGACCTCTGGTAGCTTTAAACGAAATTGCTTTCTTCCCATTCCAAATGATGGAATCCTCTCCAATGGAAATAGAGTTTAAGATTTAGGTTCAGATAGACTCAGGTATGTCAGCTTTCAGTAGCGTATCAGCTATAAAAGGCCAGGTCATCTTATCATACCCTTTTGTCAGATCCACCTTGATAGCCATCATCCTAGGTGATGTCTTCCTTCTCATAAGATGTATGATCTCCTGTGCAGTCGTGATGTTGTCTGAAATTCTTCTACCGGGAACAAAAGCACTTTGGGCAGGTGATATCCAATCAGATAAGAAGTGTTTTAGGCGTTCAACAACAACCTTTGAAGCTAACTTTAGCACATTATTGTTAAGCGAGATGGGTTTGAACTGATCACATTTCTCAGGTTTTGCCACTTTGGGAATGAGGACGATACTTGCATCGCAGAGAGATTCCTTTAGATCCGCACCTGAAAGCACTTTGTTGATGGATTCTAGGGGAGAATGCTTCACCGTGTGCTAGTTTTTAGAAGGAACGAGCTATCTACCCCATCCGGGCCAGGTGCTTTGTGAGGATTTTCTTTAGCTAAGATGTTACGAACCTCTTGGAGGGTAGGAGCCTGTTGGATTAGTTGCTTATCTACAGTAGAAAAAGGTTTGAAGGATCCCCAATAAAGGTTGATCGCATCATGATTAGTATGGATAGGTTCTGTGAAGATCTTCTTAAAGTGATTGCCAACCATACAAAGAATGCTCTGTTCGTCTATCACCCAGGTGCCAGTTTCATCTTTAAGCATGGAGACTGTATTTGATCTTCTCCGCTGCTTAACAAAAGCATTTTAGAATTTTGAGTTATTATCCTCGTTGATGATCCAATTAATATCACTCTTCTATCTCAAGTCATCTTCCTCCTTCTTCGGGAATATTCATGTACTCGGCTTCCATATCAGCAATGAGTCTAACAGTTTGATGATCATATGATTCCGCCAAGCTGGCTTGGAGGCTGTCTAAGTTCCGAATGATACGTTTCTTTTCCTTTGTCAAATGACTCCTGGAGTTCTCCGCCCAACTTGTGATATTCTTTTTGGATCATTCCAAGGCCTCATGGAAGTACAAGATCTCATTCTAGTTATCTCTAATCATCTTTTGGAAACCCAGATCAGCTGACCACGATTCCTTAATCATGAACTTGGGCATGGAGGTCACTCTACTCATTTCCCTTAGCATAAGGAGTCAATGATCAGAGCTCACTCTGGGAAGGTGCTCCACCATGTACTGCAGGAATTGTTATATAAACTCTGCATTAGCAACAGCCCTATCCAATCGCTCTCGCAATTTTCCATGGACATAGGTGTATTTTTTGTCGTTGAACCCCAAGTCCGAAAGTCCAGTTTCCAGTAGAGAGTTGTTGAAGAGATTATCCTCATTGAATTTATAATGCAAGCTTCCCATCTTCTCCTCAGGCAAGAGAGTCGTATTGAAGTCCCCCATAGCTACCCAAGGAATCCTGTCATCAGTTCTAATGTCCTTAAGGGCCTCCCACATAGATTTCCAGATAGATATGTGAGGACTGGCATAGATGAAAGTAACCAAGATAGCGTCATTGAGTTTGCAGGTCACAAACTACCTATGATAGTTTACATTCTTGACCTCGACCTCCTCCTCCTTCAAAAAACCCAAATTCCACACGTGAATCCTTTCGATTCGCATCTGAAGGATTTGGTGAAACTGAGTTTTGTAATGGTGTCTATAGTGGCTTGGCCACTGATGTGTGGTTCTAGAATGGCCAATACTGTTGGTTTCTTCGAGCTGATGATGTCTTCAAGGACTCTCACTCTGTTATTGTTTCCTATGCCTCTTACATTCCAACACACAATATCAGACTTAAACATTAAAGGTGGGTGTAAGGGGGTGCTGAGAGTTTCGTTGAGGAGCTCAAGTCAAAACATTAGCCAATTCATCTTTACAAGGACCCACTACTCCAGCCTGCTTGCAGTTATCCAACCCCTCTGCATCATCTGCAATTTTTGTTACTCTCGGGCTACGCCGTCATAGATTGATAGGGTCAGGTGCTCTACCTCTGCCTCTTTTGTTAGTATTAAGATTGTTACTTGTGACAACTCTTCTCAGGAGCAAAGCTTTCTCCTTCTTTCAGGTACCTTTCCTCGATTTATCGTTTTTCAGTCGTGTTGGCATGGATAGTTTTTCAGCTTCATTTTCTTTATCTTCGTCTCCTATATCTATTTCTTTCGCTATTATAGTATCTTCTGAGTCGACTATAATGATCTCATCAGCTTCTAGTCGGAGATCCACGTGATTAACATTATCATGGGTTGTGGCAACAGTTTTTTTCTGTGTGTCCTTGTCTGCATTAGCTTGGTTCGAGATGTCTCCTAGTACAGTTCTACTGGACTCTTCTGTACTACTCTTCTCCTGCACCTTCTTCTTCATCGATATCTTTACTTGCCTTCCATGTCCCTCTTTGTCTTTAGTTTGCGTATGCACATTAACAAGTTCTTTCTCCTGGTTGCTTTCTCCTGCGATCTCCTCCAGGCATTCAAATCTGTTTGACGAGTTGTAAGTTGAGTTGCTCTATGCTGCCTTTCACCTTCGTCCATTGTTCCTTCTCGTCTAGACCTACCATCCTCCTTGGTTGCTTTGGTCCCCTTTTGCTGGGATGCCCTGCTCGATGTTCTGTGCATCATTTGCTTCAGCACTGCTTGTGTTCTCCTTGATTGTGTCGGCGTTACAGAACTTGGCTGTGTGCCCTTCCATGCCGCAATTAGCACAGGCCTAGGGGATACCTTCATAATAAACATCGTACTCTACTCCATTGATGATTATGGAAGTTGTAAGCTCCTTCGCCGTGTCAATTTCTATGGTGAGTCTTGCAAATCGGCTTCTAGATCTGTGTAGGGTGTGGGTATCAACTTTAACAAGATCACATAGTGCCTTCCCTATATATTCGAACATAGTGGGGATGTATAGATGTAGTGGAAGGTTTAAAACCCTAACCCAAGTAACAATATAGTTTGGGAGGGCCAGGGTTGGTTTGAAATTAGGGTACCATTCCTAGATCACTAATGAACATCCAAAAATCTTTCAGGGGTCACCCATCAATGCAGTTTCATAGTTCGACTGACAGAATAATTGTATGACGAAGTTACCATATTCAAGCTCAAACATGTTAAATGTACCTTTAATCTGCCAAAGAAGTTTGATCTTGTCCCTTAGTGTCATGTAGCCGATCTCTATGCCGACCAGGCATGCCACGACCACAAATCTCCACGGCTTGGCGAGTCCCTCTTTTGCCTCCGGCTCAATGGCAAGGTAGGGGGTTCCGTCCATCTCGCTCAACGAAACTGTTCCCGGCGGAAGGTCTTCTTCGAACAATTTATTGGTGCGTTTCTTGTAGTGGTGCTTTTACACCCCACGAGGTTGGAGCGCACGGGATATGGGATTGTGCTTTCAAAATTTATAAACCTAACTAACGCACCTACTTCTACTAAAACAACTACACCCGCAAGCGCACGGGGTCGTGTCGTAGTATAGGAAGGTGGCAAGTATAGGGTCGATCCACAGGGAAAAGAGGGGGCGCTAGAGCTAGGTTAGTTTAGCTAGGTTCTTACTGCGGATACTAGGGTTAAGGGTTTAAAGGTGGTTTTGATTGTTAACTAAGGATGAACAAACAAGCAATTAAAGGCAAGAATGAAATCTACGTTAACCCTAGGTTAGATTAAGACTAAGCAGGAAAGAAAGGACTAAGCTAGGTATGAAAAGACAAATTACACTAGGACAAGCAAGAGAGGAGCGAAAGAGCAATTAAAGAACTACACTAGCATGAATAAGACATGAGCAAAGCAAGAATCTAACTAAGCAAGGAAAGAACTAATTAAGCTAAGCAAGCACAAAACTAGAGTTTTAAGCAATAAAGAGATGTGTGGGCTGTTTAGGGGTATGAACTTATCACTTAAGTTTGGGGGTGACATGTGAACATTATGATTCCATTTAGATTATCCAAACCAAACAACAAGTTAGAGTCTAATGAATTAACCTAAGCTACTAACTGGCCATGGATATGCTAGGTTGTGTATAGAGGAACTAGTCCCTAACACCCCCTACTACCCTTACGAGGCTCAATTGGGTTAGGGATTAGGTTCAATCCAATTAGAGTCTAATCAAGTCTAGGTTTCTACATTAGACATTCCTAGGGCAATTAGGAGCCGAGGGTAGTAATGGGGAGGTGAGATTAGGGTTTTGGACCCCAATTCCCCCACATTCTAGCCTTGAGAAGGCTCCATGCTAATTGCACTAGAATTATCCAATATAGCTACTTAGATCTCTCACTTAGGTTTAGGGAGATTGATTATGATGTAGGAAGATGGGAGGCAGCCTAGGGATCCAAGAATTGGACCTAGGGGCAAATCCCAAAATTCACACATATAAGCAATTTGCCTAAATTCCTAGGTGATTTCACACACAAACCCACAAGCAATCCATGGAGAATGAGATGCAAATAGAACATAATCATTAACAAATGGAATTACAAAGTTTACATGTCATTTTCCCCCAACATGGTATCAAAGTAACATATTTGACCCCAAACAGCCCACCTAAGGGGGCCTAGCTACTCATGGAAATAGAAAATACAAAAAGAAAGGGGAAGAAGATGGAGGTGGCCATGGAGCTCGAAGTAGTGGTTGTCAATCCTCTCTCCAGTAGCAGCAGGTCAACCTCCTCCCTCCTCCAAGGTGCAAGGGTGAGAAATGAGGGGGATTATGGGTAGGAACTAGTGTAAACTAGTGATTTGGTGGTGAAAATAGTGGAATGGGGTGGATTTGAAGTGGATATGGAGTGGAATGGAGTGGATGGTGATTTGGGGAGCTAGGAGGCGGTAGAAGGTAGACTTCCTCGTGCCCCAGCCGCCACCTAGGTATATATAGGTGTGGGGGAAGCACTACGTTATGTTAGGGGGAAAATGGGGAAAGCAGTGGAAAAATGGCTAGATTCTGTGAGTGGCACGGCCGTGGTGGGGTACCACGGCCGTGGTGGGTAGGGTAGGCCACGGCCGTGGTGTAGGGGCACGGTCGTTGGAATTAAATTGCACAGTTACAGGGTTTTTGTCAAAACGGCCACGGCCGTTGTGGGGTACCACGGCCGTGGTGGCTGTGGTGTGCCACGGCCGTGGTGGCTGTGGTGTGCCGCGACCGTGGTGGCTGGCACGGCCGTGGTGGGCCTGGTTGATGTGGTCGTGGTACTGCTGCACGGCCGTTTTGCTCTGCTGCGCCATGGCCGTTTTGTGGTGCACGGTCGTGGTGTCTGTCACTGGCACGGCCGTTTTGTTCCACCACGACCGTGCTGCCTTCTGCTTGATTTGGAAGTTGAACCTGTTGATTTCTAAGTGACCTAGCACGACCGTTTTGTTGTACCACGGCCGTGCTGAGTCCTGGGGCAGCACTTTGACTTGTATCTTTGGATTTTCTTGGACATCTTTGCTTCAAATGATCTTTTGCCACTAGGGGTAGGTCGAGGGAGCGTCAGACTTCACTTTGGGCCTCTCCAAGTATAGAGGAACCCTAGGATCACCCCTTCTCTCTCTCTTCCATCAATCGTGGTCCAAATGCCTGAAAAACATGCAAATAATGTCCATAAGTGCATTTTATACAAATAAGCATATTAGGGGGAATGACATGCAATCTAATTGGTATAGATGTGATTGAAGAGCAAAACCCTAAAATAGGGCTGCATCATTTATCCAGGAAGTACTCGTTACTATCTGTTCCCTGTTGTTGTATGGTATGTCCCTCAGTCATCTGGGTGTAGGTGTGTTGCACGCTTGTGCCGGCAAAGGATTGGTCCTTCTCTTGCGAGAGACTCCCGCTCACGTCTCATATAGATTGGTCCTTGTTGTCTTCATTGCCCGACTCTACGTCGCCATGTTGCCCCCCGCATCCTAGCCATATTGAAGGAGAGGCTGATCTATGGTATCGTATGTGTGGCCACTATTTTCCTTTGGTTCCCTTGCCTCCTCATCGCATCTGTGTTGGCTAGTCTTCTGCAGTCACTTTCACCTTCGACACCAGGATCGAACGTCCTGCCCCCTCCGCCGTTCGCCGACTCCCTCTCCTGATCGCCCCCGTGATCGCACCTGTTCTCCCCCTCACACTCGTGCCCTAGCGCCTCCATAAGAGATTAATATTGATGTTCTACTAATTTCTCATTAGTGGTCATTTTGCATGTTAGACTAAAACCACTAATTTATGTATTTGTGCATAAACCCACATGTTGCATCAATTTGAAACAAATATATTCCAAACCACTAAATATAACTCATTTTCAACATTGAGGACAAAAGGATAGAAAAGATAGGAAAATTTAGGAAAATGGCCAAAAGGATATGAAGGAAACGAAAAGCTTAAAAATGGGCTAAATTGAAAATGAACCCAATTTTTGGTATGTTACAACACTCCACCCCTTAAAGAGGATTTTGTCCCCAAAAACTCAACAAGAGGGAAGGGTGAGTATGTAACATGTCAACACTAAGAAATTAGGGGGTTAACTCCAATCTATGGTACTTCACATGCTCTACTTATGTTTTAGGTTCTCATGGTTCACTAAGGGTTCCATTATTCATATTACCTTTTATCAAATATAACACATTTAACATTTTTGGCTTATTAGCATTATCTTCATTATGAAAGTACACCATCCTTAATATTCTATTAATTGTGTCTTGTTGAATTCACTTTGTTTCTATAGAAGTTATACTTCATCTTTATGTGTGAAACCCTATATATATACTTCTTGTTTATATAATTAAGAGTTTTATACAAAATTATGGTTTACTCAAATATTTCAACATCCATTAATATACTGGCTCATTATTTTGAGTAATGTGGATTTAGATTCCATTATCCTCATATTATCTCCTTATGTAATTATATCAGATTATTTTGTATTAAATAGGTAATATTATCCAACAAGTTATTAAGTCTACAATTAATCCAATATGCTACATATATTACTTATCTATATTACACATTGTCACATTACCTTTCATACTCATATTAATGTCATCATTAATCATTCACTCATATTCATTCACTTCTTATTAGTGATTATGCACTTTTAACACCACATTAGGCATACATGTATATTTATGTAAATACAGTTACTTTATCATATTTGAGTCATTATATGTATTTTAATGAATAAGATGGAACACATTACATATTAATGAATCGATTTGTATACCAAGTTATGATTAGGTGATTAATGAGTTGTGTATTACAGAACAAGGTGATATGCCTACATATATTGATGATTTGATTAATGTATAATTAGGTGATTGCATGCCATCCGTGTGTATCAAAGTATTGTATCTAATTATGACAATTAATGTCCCTAATGTATCATGAAAGGCATCATGGATATATATGTTAAGGTTTGATGATTACATCTTAGGATTTTAGGTCAATATGATCATTATATGTCATCTATACATTCTTAGCACTCATTAGTTGCATTTATCTTATTATGTATATTCATAATTAGTGAGTTACTCATATTATGTGCATTGAGTATTTATTAAGGTCAAGCATATGAACTACGCATTAGATGACTTATCATATATTCATTAGTATATGAGCAAATAGGTTAAGTTAATATTTCAATTTTTTGGTCAATACTAATCATATAAGCTCACTAATCTCTTATCTATGTAGTTAGAGTTTCTAATTCTAGAGTATCTAGATTTCAATGTGTTGTAGGACTCCATCCCCTTAAAAGGATTTCATCCTTGAAATCAGAAAATCCAAAATCTATCAAGTTACTTGTGATGACAGTCGCCAAATATCAGATATGATTAACGCGGAAGTGAACGTTAGCAGCGGATTACTAAAAATCACTAAAAATCAAAACCATTTTACAAAGAGATCCATGCACTGGAAAACATTTTCAAAAGAACCAAAGTAATTCAATTACATTCTGGTTCACATGTACATCTCTTGTACCATTCCTTCTCAAGGATTACAAACATTAACTGCCCTATTTAAGACTATACACAGGTAGCATAAAAACTTTGAGGCATCAAGACAAAATCTCAGATCGATTCATTAAACTAACTACTAACTCCGAGGACTTGAGAGTATAGAGACGACACAAAGGACTCAATATACAAGATGTGACAACCAGTGCCTCCACCTAAGAATTCACTGCTATCCCTACTGCTGCTACTCTTCCCCTGCTGTAGGGTTTCTGCCTCTTCCTCCGCGTCTACCTAAAAAGTAGGATCCCACGGGGGTGAGACAATTGAAATTGGCCCAGCGAGAGATATAACCCTCCGCCAAAACATTATTATTGAAGTTTAATAAGGTAAAACTGAACAGAGGAATCATAAATGTTTAACAACGAATAATTCATTGTCTAAACATATTAGAGCAATATTTATTTTCAAAGCATTCCATCTATGACTGATACAGTAGCATATTATTTATTTAATAAGGAATATGAAGAACATGTATAACATTTATCCATTTAGAATATGATAAGAAAGATAACATCAACCAATGATTCTCATATTTTAACCTTAAGCAAATATGCTACATGGTTGATTACATTTTACAATCATACTTCAGCCCTGAGAAGATGAGGTATACCTCTCATACTCCAACCGACCACGATTACGGAAAGCATCGGTACCACACAAGGTCAATGGAAGAGTCAGACTCCAACACCTCATCCTTCTCGGTCAGTATGAGATTATTCGGCAGAGACATCACGTGTCAAACTGCAATTAGCTTGCCAGGGTATATTGGCATCTTCGCTGTAGAGTTATAGCCGGAAACATATACTCTCTTCAAGGATATGTCCCATAGCCAATGCCTGATATTATATCATGGAGTCATGTCCCGTAGACATACTCAAACTTGGGTATGGTCTGTAACCAATCCCGTACAAAGGATATAGCCCGCAGCCATTCCTATTGGGCATAAGGATATAATTGCCCAATTACCCCCGCATATTCGAAAATATGCACTCTGAGTTTAACTCGTTCGCCATTCAGCAAATTCTGACGCTAATGGATCTGTGGTCAGGGCAACTACATTATATAATATCACTTGATTAATTAAGTGTATTACCATATTCTTTTAGCATCACACAAGTTTCCAAACATCAATTATTTTAACAATTGCTACAAACAATGTGTAATACTTTCATCAAGTATTGTTCAAATCTTTAACAAAGTATTGGGATCTCAATCCCTCATCTCATCAGGAGCATTCTCATCCTTTCACAAACTCATCATCATGATTATAGAAAATGGGTATTCAAACCCTCAGTTCAACAAAGAACACTTGTTACCACTTATCATGTAACTAAATACCTTCAAGTCATCTGACCAAGGTAAACATGAGACTTGCTACACAAGCATCTCACATGGCTCACAAAGCCCATTTCATCTCTTGTTATCTCTCACTAAGCAACAAAGCATGTTATGGCTCACAAGGCGCATTAACAATAATAAATGAAACATCATAGCTCATACCTGGATATGCTCATCATCTCATGATACATGCATGGTTAGTATAGTTGATAACAGTTATATCAATTACATTTTAGCACCATGCTATACAAAGTAACACCACTTATACCCTTATCGGGGTTAGGGTTTCCCAATTCATATCAATCAAGGTTACTCATCACTTTACACAAATTAAGGCTAGGTTTTCAAATTAGGGTTTCATAATACATAGCATCACCCTAGATTAGGGTTTCATATCACATTACCCTGTATTAGGGTTTCACATTACATCCGTACCTTGAATTAAGGTTTCTTATAACATTTCCCTTAAAATTAGGGTTTCATGTAGCTTTACCCAAAATTAGGGTTTTCATGAAGCATTCCCTTAAATTAGGGTTTCATGTAGCTTTACCCAAAATTACGGTTTTCACTAAACATTCCCTTAAATTATGGTTTTTCATCAAATTACCCAAAATTAGGGTTTCTCATATCATTACCCTAAATTAGGGTTACACATCACATTTCCCTGTATTAGGGTTATACCTAACATTGCCCTAAATTAGGGTTAGGGTTCATCACCTTTCTCAATTAGGGTTTCATGATCTCTCTAACAAGGATTATACCCAAATTACATATTGTATTCATGTTGAGAGTGTTGAGGTTTAATCACTACATGATTATCACTCATGCATACGTTCCTCTCTCTCATCCTCTCTAGGAGGTTAATTACTTTAATCTTGATTAGATTGAATCAACTTGAATGAAGAGTTGACATAGTGTATTAGGTTATTGCCTCCATAAGCATCAAAGGTTAACTACTCTAAAGGTACTAATCACCTAAGTACTTTAGAGGTACTTCCATTATAATGAATCTTGTGTTACTTTAATAGTACTCATTTAGTTTTGAGATCAAATGAACCTTTAACAGTTTTGACTAATAAACCTTCAAATGGTTTGAATCCACACCTCCAAATGGTTTGAGAAAGTTTGGACCTTCAAATGGTCTAAGACCATTTAGATCTCCAAACGATCTTGATCAACCTTTTAAATGATCTTGATTAATTGTAGATCGAATCAACCCATTCGGTCTTGAAACGGAATCAACCCATTCGGGCTTGAAACTGAATCAACTCATTCGATTTTGAAACCGATTCAACCCATTCATTCTTGAAACCGAATCAATTCATTTGATCTTGAAACCAAAACCATCCATTCGATCTTGAAACTGAATCATCCATTTGGTCTTGAAACTGAATCATCCATTCAGTCTAGAAACTAAATCATCCATTCAGTCTAGAAACTGAATCCATCCATTCGGTCTTGAAACCGAATCATCCATTCAGTCTTGGAAGTGAATCATCAACCATTTGATCTTGAAATTTAATCATCCATTTGGTCTTGAAACCGAATCATCAACCATTCAATCTTGAAACCGAATCAATCTATTGGGTCTAGGGTTTGCAATCAATGGACCCTCCAACATTAAAACCATCCATCAATTGAACTATTGAAAGTACGTCAGATTGTAGCCCTTGGATCTACAACCATCTACCACAATCAACCATTGACCTCCAAAAACTCTTGAGACCGTTTGGGTCAATCAACCTTGAAATTGATTCCCTCAACTAGGGTTCCAATCAATTCAATCGATTAGGGCTTGCAATTGGTGGATCATATATACATGGAACCTTTTAAAATTTAATTAATTGGAAACATTGGATTATCATCCAACCACATAAGCATTTGACCTTCTAACAGTTTGAGTCCCCTTGACCTCAAACATTCTTGAGACTGTTTTCCCTCAACTAGTCTTGAGTCCGTTTTCCCTCAAACGGTCTTGAGACCGTTTCATCACCAAAAAGAAAAACAGTTTGCACATGTTCCAAGTTGAGGTGTGTGCTTAAGATGACATCATCATCTTCAAGCTTGAAACATTTGAAATCCATTGTGATTCTTGTGGTGAAATCAACAACCAATAAAAAGGAAATCCAAAAGTAAAGGAGGAATCAACATATGATAAAGGAATGAAATGAATAACAATATTTAAGGGTTCAAGTTATATAACCCACCTTCAAAATTGAATCTAAGCTCCAAGAATCACGTCCTCAATGGTGAATGAAGTTTTCTCAACTGCCCAAGGCTCATCCTCAAGTCTTTGAGTGAAAGGATTGGCTAAGGTTGAAGATTGAGTGAAGAAAAGAAGAATTTAAACATTGAATTTCGATTTTCACCATGAAATCAAGGTTGAAGATGACCATGGATCTTACCTACAGGTTGGGGCACGTCCTCCTGTTGTTTCTAAGCTCCTATGTGCATGGCCAAAGCAAGGAAAGAAAGAAGGGTCGAAAAAACCTTTCATTTGAGTTGGAAATGAGATGTTTATAAGGGAATTTCAATGAGAGAGAAAGTAATATAATAATCCTTTTAATTCCCAAAATTGGTGCCACATACTCCCATCAATCCCTTTCATATGAATCCATCTCCCCAACCTTGTAATACCTCTTCATTATCCAAGAATTAATAGAAAGAAAATTAATCACCTTAACCATTATAATAATAATATCCAAAATTGAGTGGATCTTACTTTTCCTTTTACTAATGTGAGTGGGCTCTCTATTCACTTTAGATATTTCGTGGCATTTGCAAGGCACAAGGACGTTCACACATATTCAAATTCAACCATCTCATTTTTGGTTGAAGGGCACTTTAATTAATATATTTATTTTTGCATTAAATTGAATTAGGGTTTCCATTATGCTTAAATCTTGATTATTTTAATATCAAGATTCTCTCTCGTCCAAAGTGATTCAAATGAGATGCCCCTCTCATTTTATTTTCTCTACATGATGCCAAGAAACATGAGGGACTCTCTAGAGGTGGTATTTGCATATTGAATCCTAGGTTTAGGGTAATTTGCACATTACACCAAAACTAGGTTTTAATGCACAAGCATTGCTCAATAAGCTCTTTCTTGGTGCTCAGGCTATCACAAGCCATACCTCTGCATCATTCTCATTCTTATGATGCTTCAACACTTTAGGAACATTTTACCATGTAACATTTGCAAGTTAACCCCTCAACTTGGGTAATTTTCACATTAGTCAAAAACAAGAAAAATATTGATTTCAACATTATTCAAAAAGGACTAAAATGAAACATAAGTTCCTCTTGAGCGTTACTTACTTTTCAAAAGATAAGAGAAAGCATCTTTATTAAACAAAAAATCTAGGGTTAAAGCATAACCCATGTCAGGGATGTTACAAATTATCCCCTCTAACAGGGATTTCATCCCCGAAATCATCAAGAGAAAAGAGAAGGGTACTTCCTTCTCATCCTTTCCTCTAGCTCCCACGTAGCTTCTTTAATGACATGATAATGCCAAAGAACTTTCACAAGACATATGTCTTTCTTTTTTAGCTTTTTAATTCTTTTATCAAGGATCATCACAGGTCCTTCAACATATGATATATCATCATTTAATTCTACCTCCATAGGTTGCAAAACTAATTCTGTGTCTGGATGACACATTCTCAGCATGGAGATATGGAACACTGGATGCAACTTATGCAGCTCAGGTGGTAATTCTAGCTTATCAGCTACCTTTCCAATCTGCTCAATGATTGGATAAGGACCCATAAATCTAGGAGCTAACTTTCCTTTCTTTCCAAATATAAAGACACCTTTCCAAGGTGAGACCTTTAGATATACTCTGTCTACAACTTGGAATTCTAAAGGTCTCCGTCATTTGTCAGCATACGACTTCTATCTATCCTGTACAATCTTTAACTATTGTTGTATTACTTTAATCTTCTCAGTTGTCTGCTGCACAAGCTCAGGACCTAAAAGTTGATATTCTCCTATTTCATACCAACATAAAGGAGATCTACAACGTCTACCATATAATGCTTCATATGGTGCCATATCAATACTGTGTTGATAGTTATTATTGTAAGCAAATTCTATCAAGCTCAGGTGTAGATCCCAACTTCCTACAAACTGAAGGACACATGCCCTAAGCAAATCCTCCAAGGTTTGTATGGTCCTCTCAGATTGTCCATCTGTTTGTGGGTGAAAGTACTAAACCTTAACTGCGTACCCAAAGCTTTATGTAGTCGTTCCCAAAAATGACTCGTGAACTAGGGACCTCTATCAGAAACAACAGTAATTGGAACCCCGTGAAACCACACTATCTCATCTACATATATTTGTGCATGCTTCTCAGCAGTGCAGGTTGTTTTGACAGGAAGGAAATGAGCTGTCTTAGTCAACCTATCAACTATCACCCATATGGAATCATGACCTTTGGTTGTTCTAGGAAAACCAACCACAAAGTCCATGGTCACATGATCACATTTCCACTATGGTATAGGCAAAGTTTGCATTATTTCTGCGGGCTTTTAATGTTCATCTTTAACCTACTGACACACCGGACACCGCATAACAAACTCAGCTACATCGTTCTTTAATCCTGGATGCCAATACATATCCTTCAAGTTACGATACATTTTGGTGCTCCCTAGATGCATTGCAAACATTGAAGAATGATCTTCTTCCAAGACTAATCTTCTTAAGTCATTGGCATGAGGTACTACCATCCTACCATGGTAACAAACCACCCAATCCTCTGACTCATCAAAAGCCATCCCATTTCTCACTACCATGCTCTGACCTAATCCATTGAACCACAATATTAGCTTGCTGTGCTTATTTAATCTGCTGTCTCAGCGTAGGTTTTATGTGCATCTCAGCTAACAACCCGGCTAACAACGATACCTTAAGTTGTATATTTTTTTATCTCAAGGTTATAAGCATATCTCTTTTAAAGCATACTAGGGAGTTCAACTGTTCTTTATATAAGGCTGGTGATGATGATTTCCTACTTAGTGCATCAGCCACTACATTAGCCTTCCCTAGATGATAATCAATTGTACAATTGTAGTCCTTAATTAACTCCATCCAGCGGCGTTGTCTCATGTTCAACTCATGTTGTGAGAAAATATATTTTAGATTTTTATGGTCTGTGAAAATCGGGAATATTTCTCCATAGAGATAATGTCTCCAGATCTTCAAAGCATGGACCACAATAGCTAGCTCTAGATCATGTGTCGGATAATTCTCCTCGTGTTTCTTAAGCTGTCGAGAGGCAAAAGAAATCACTTGATTATCCTTCATCAACACACATCCTAGTCCATTCTTAAATGCATCACAGAAAACTATGTACCCCTTCCCTTGTTCAGGTAACACTAACACAGGTGCACTTGTCAACCTTTCTTTCAATAATTGGAAAGAATGTTGACACTTGTTACTCCAGACAAAAGGAATCTCCTTCCTGGTCAACTTGGTTAGGGGCAAAGCTATAGAACTGAAGTTCTTAATGAACCTCCTGTAATAGCCTTCCAGTGCAAGAAATCTATGAATCTTCGTCAGTGTCTTTGGTTGTTCCCACTGCAGAATAGATTCCACCTTCTTAGGATCAACACAGATACCCAAGGCAGATATTACATGTCCTAGAAAAGAAACTTCTAGTAACCAGAACTCGCATTTGCTAAACTTAGCATACAACTTATGCTCTCTTAGCAAAGTTAAAGCCTGATGGAGGTGCTGCTCATGCTGTTGAGCATCTCTACTGTATACCAAGATGTCATCTATGAAGACTACTATGAACTGGTCAAGAAAAGGTTGAAAGCTTCTATTCATGAGTTCCATGAATGTAGTTGGTGCATTTGTTAGTCCAAATGACATAACTATGAACTCATAGTGACCATACATTGTCCTAAAGGAAGACTTACATATGTCACTCTCCTTGATACACAACTAATGATATCCCGACCTCAGATCTATCTTAGAAAATATAGTTGCACCACGCAACAAATCAAACAGATCATCGATCCTTGGCAGAGGATACTTGTTCTTTATGGTTACTTTATTCATCTATCTGTAATCAATGCATAACCACATCGATCCATCCTTCTTCTTAACAAAGAGAACTGGAGCACCCCATGGTGAAGTACTCAGTCGCATAAAACCTTTTTCAAGAAACTCCTACAGCTCTATCTTGAGTTCTTCCATCTCAATAGGTTCCATTCTATACGGTGTTTGTGCTATAGGTTGCGTGCCCATGATTAGATTAATCTCAAAATCAATCTCTCGGGGCAGAGGAACACCTGGAAGTTTGTCAGGGAATACATCTTCAAACTCCCTAACTATTGGAACTTCAGAAAGATTAGGGCTCTCCATTGTGGTATCTACCACATGTGCCAAGAATGCAAAGCATCCTTGTCTCATCAGCTTCTTAGCTACCATAGCTGACACAAGATAGGTTGGAAGAATCTTTCTATCTCCCTGAAAGATCCATGTGTCACCATCATCTGTGAACATAGCCTGCTTGGAATCATAATAGAAAACCTTATACTTTTCTAGGGTGTCCATCCCAAGAATTATATATAACTCGTGCATCTCAAGTGGTATAAGATCCACCTGAATTCGATGTTCAAAAAAGGAAAGAGTGCAAGGAGAACACACCTCCTGCAACACTGCATATCCCAACAAAGGGGTTTCTAATAACAGGTTGTTTGCTCTATGACCAACTGTCATATTGCAGTCAAGGATCATTTCTCTAGTGATGAAGGAATGCGCAGCACCCGGATCAATTAAAACAAATATGAAGCAGGATGAAGACATATTAGAATAAAATAGTTCCATATGATCTGTCACAACCCGTGGGTTAACTACTGCTTCAGGTTGATTCACCACATAGAATCTAGTTGTTTCTTGCTGTTGACCCGGTGCTCAGTTGTTGGGTGCCGACAAACCAGCTTGGGACACTTGTCCACGTCCTCGAGTGCCACTGGAAAACTGCCTCCTCTGAGAGCCTTGCTGACTCTACCTCTGGGGTTGAGTCACCATTGTGTTCCTGACTAGACAATCCCTTACCAGATGTCCCACTTGTTTGCATAGATGACAGATCCTGGTCTCAAGATAGGGTTTATGAGGTCCAATCACTAATGTTGATGTTGTGATGGGGGCTCTATTTGGAACAAAACCATGACCCCTACCCCTACTAGACGTCCATTGCGTCTGGGTAATGAATCTTGATGGTGCTGCCGGTGTAGAAAACCTTGGCTTCATAAAGCCCTCCGACCTTTGTCCTTGAAACTGAGTGTACACCTTCTTACCACTGGTCTATCGCTTCTCAATCACAGACCTCTCTATCTGTCTGACGGACTACACAAACGTGGCAACCCTCTCCCTATTCTCCAAAGCAGACACAAGAGTGTTCAATTCAACGTTCAACCCCTTCTCAAATGCTGAATTTTTTCCTCATCAGTAGCTGCCATATGCGGACAGAACCGCAATAGCTCCATGAACTTAGCCTCATACTTGCTAATGTTCATCGATCCTTGTCTTATTTTCTCAAACTGAGATATCTTTTCATCTAGGTAAGTCTTAGGGGAGTATCTAATGACAAATTCTCGTCAGAATTCTTCCCATCTAACCTCGACACCTGGCCTCTTTCCCTCTTCTATTGTCCACTAGTGGCTAGAACTCCCTTTTAAAAGGTACACTGCATGTCTCACCTTTTCGCCTTCCAGGATATTGATGATTCTGAAAGCCTTTTCCAGCTCAGTCAACCATAAGTTAGCATTTGTTGGGTCAGTTGTACCAGCATACTCTGTGGCTCCTACCCAGCAAAGTTTCTCAAAAGTCTTGTCGTCTCCTTGTCCCTCATTGTGGGTTGGTGCTCTAGGTGTAGGTGGTGGCATCTTGTCTGCCATATGCGTCATAGTTGCCATAAACTGCCCAAATAGAGCATGGAAAGCTGGGTTCTCTATCATGGCTGGGTCAAATTGGGGATGTTTAGGTGTTGTTTCCTCCTTAGCTTGGTCCCTTGCACCTCTTCCTAGAGCAGCATGTTCTTCGTGTGATCCAGATATCTTCAAGTTCTTCTTCTCCTCCTATATGAGCAGAAGTCACTATCAGATAACTAGAAGATACTAGAACAGACTCAACAACCTTAATCCTATGTCTCTGTAGACTCAGCGAACCTAGAGCCCTGATACCAACTGAACTATGATGACAGTCACCAAATATCGGATTCGATTAATGCGGAAGTGAACGTTAGCAGCGGATTACAAAAAATCACTAAAAATTAAAACCATTTTACAAAGAGATCCATGCACTAGAAAACTCTTTCAAAAGAACCAAAGTAATTCAATTACATTCTGGTTCACATGTACATCTCTTGTACCATTCCTTCTCGAGGATTACAAACAGTAACTGCCCTATTTAAGACTATACACATGCAACATAAAAACATTGAGGCATCAAGCCAACATTTCAGATCGATTCATTAAACTGACTATGAACTCCGAGGACCTGAGAGTATAGAGACGACACATAGGACTCTATATACAAGATGTGACAACCAATGCCTCCACCTGAGAATTCATTATTGTCCCTGCTGCTGCTGCTCTTCCCCTATTGTAGGGTTTCGACATCTTCCTCCGCATCTACCTAAAAAGTTAGATCCCACGGGGGTGAGACAATTGAAATTGCCCCAACAAGAGATATAACTCTCCGCCAAAACATTATTATTGCAGTTTAATAAGGTAAAACTTAACAGAGGAATCATAAATGTTTAACAATAGATAATTCATTGTCTAAACAGATTAGAGCAATATTTATTTTCAAAGCATTTCATCTATGACTGATACAACAACATATTATTTATTTAATAAGGAATATGAAGAACATGTATAACATTTATCCATCTAGGATATGCTCAGCAAGATAACATCAACCAATGATTCTCGTATTTCAACCTTAAGCAAATACAATACACGGCTGATTACATTTTACAATCATACTTAAGCCCTGAGAAGATGAGGTATACATACTCCAACCGACCACAATTACGGAAAGCATCGGTACCACACAAGGTCAATGGAGGAGCCGGACTCCAAGACCTCATCCTTCTCGGTCAGTACAAGATTATTTGGCAGAGACATCACGTGTCAAACTACAATTAGCTTGTCAGGGTATATTGGCATCTTCTCTATAGAGTTATATCCCACAACATATACTCTCTTCAAGGGTTATCGCCCGTAGCCAATGCTTGGTATTATATCATGGAGTCATGGCCCATAGCCATACTCAAACTGGGGTATGGTCCGTAACAAATCTCGTACATAGGATATAGCATGCAACCATTCCTATGGGGCATAAGGATATAATTTCTCAATTACACCCACATATTCAAAAATATGCGCTCTGAGTTTAACGTGTTTCACCATTCAGCAAATTCTGACACTGATGGATCTGTGATCAGGGCAACTACATTATATAATACCACTTGATTAATTAAGTGTATTACCATATTCTTTTAGCATCATACAAGTTTCCAAACATCAATTATTTTAACAATTACTACAAAGAATGTGTAATACTTTCATCAAGTACTGTTCAAATCTTTAACGAAGTATTGGGATCTCAATCCCTCATCTCATAAGGAGCATTCTCATCCTTTCACAAACTCATCATCATGATTACAGAAAATGGGTATTCAAACCCTCAGTTCAACAAAGAACACTTGTTACCACTTATCAGGTAATTAAACACCTTCAGGTCATCTGACCAAGGTAAACATGATACTTGCTACACAAGCATCTCACATGGCTCAAAAAGCCCATTTCATCTCTTGTTATCTCTCACTAAGAAACAAATCATGTTATGGCTCACAAGGCCCATTAACAATAATAAATGAAACATCATAGCTCATACCTGGATATGCTCATCATCTCATGATACCTGCATGGTTAGTACACTTGATAACAGTTATATCAATTACATTTTAGCACCATGTCATACAACGTAACACCACTTATACCCTTATCATGTTAGGGTTTCCCAATTCATATCAATCAAGGTTACTCATCACTTTACACAAATTAGGGCTAGGTTTTCAAATTAGGGTTTCATAATACATAGCATCACCCTAGATTAGGGTTTCATATCACATTACCTTGTATCAGGGTTTCACATTACATCCTTACCTTGAATTAAGGTTTATTATAACATTTCCTTTAAAATTAGGGTTTCATGTAGCTTTACCCAAAATTAGGGTTTTCATGAAGCATTCCCTTGAATTAGGGTTTCATGTTGCTTTACCCAAAATTAGGGTTTTCATGAAGCATTCCCTTAAATTAGGGTTTTTCATCAAATGACCCTGAATTAGGGTTTCTCATATCATTACCCTAAATTAGGGTTACACATCACATTTCCTTGTATTAGGGTTATACCTAACATTGCCCTAAATTAGTGTTAGGGTTGATCACCTTTCTCAATTAGGGTTTCATGATCTCTCTAACAAGGATTATACCCTAATTACATATTGCATTCATGTTGAGAGTGTTGAAGTTTAATCACTACATGATTATCACACATGTATACGTTCCTCTCTTTCATCCTCTCTAGGAGGTTAATTACTTTAATGTGGATTAGATTGAATCGACTTGAATGAAGAGTTGACATAATGTATTAGGTTATTGCCTCCATAAGCATCAAAGGTTAAACACTCTAAAGATACTGATCACCTAAGTACTTTAGAGGTACTTCCATTATAATCAATCTTGAGTTACTTTAATAGTACTCATTTAGTTCTGAGTTCAAATGAACCTTTAACAATTTTGACTAATAAACCTTCAAATGGTTTGAATCCACACCTCCAAATGGTTTGAGAATGTTTGGACCTTCAAACGGTCTAAGACCGTTTAGACCTCCAAACGATCTTGATCAACCTTTCAAACGATCTTGATTAATTGTAGATCGAATCAACCCCTTCGGTCTTGAAACTGAATCAACCCATTCGGTCTTGAAACTGAATCAACTCATTTGATTTTGAAACCGATTCAACCCATTCCGTCTTGAAACTGAATCAATTAATTCAATCTTGAAATGAAAACCATCCATTCGATCTTGAAACTGAATCATCCATTCGGTCTTGAAACTGAATCATCCATTCGGTCTTGTAACCAAATCCATCCATTCGGTCTTGAAACTGAATCATCCATTTGGTCTTGAAACTGAATCATCAACCATTCGATCTTGAAACAGAATCATCCATTCGGTCTTGAAACTGAATCATCAACCATTCGATCTTTAAACTGAATCAATGTATTGGGTCTATGGTTTGCAATCAATGGACCCTTCAACATTGAAACCATCCATCAAGTGAACTATTGAAAGTACGTCAGATTGTATCCCTTGGATCTCCAACCATCTACCACAATCAACCATTGACCTCCAAATGGTATTGAGGTTGTTTGGTCTCAAACGGTCTTGAGACCATTTGACCTCCAAATGGTCTTGAGGCCGTTTGGGTCAGTCAACCTTGAAATCGATTCCCTCAACTGGGGTTCCAATCAATTCTATCGATTAGGGCTTGCAATTGGTGGATCATATATACATGGAACCTTTTAAAATTCAATTAATTAGAACCATTGGATTATCATCCAACCACATCATCATTTGACCTTCAAACGGTTTGAGTCCCCTTGACCTCAAATGGTCTTTAGACTGTTTTCCCTCAAACAGTTTTGAGACTGTTTGGTGTCAAACGGTCTTAAGACTGTTTAATCACCAAAAAGCAAAACCGTTTGCACATGTTCCAAGTTGAGGTGTGTGCTTAAGATGACATCATCATCTTCGATCTTGAAACCTTCGAAATCCATTGTGATTCTTGTGGTGAATTCAACAACCAATAAAAAGGAAATATGAAAGTAAAGGAGGAATCAACATATGATAAAGGAATGAAGTCAATAACAATGTTTAAGGGTTCACGTTATATAACCCACCTTCAAAATTGAATCCAAGCTTCAAGCTTCACGTCCTCAATGGTGAATGAAGTTTTCTCAACTGCCCAAGGCTCATCCTCAACTCTTTGAGTGAAAGGATTGGCTAAGGTTGAAGATTGAGTGAAGAAAAGAAGAATTTAAGCATTGAATTTTGATTTTCACCATGAAATCAAGGTTGAAGATGACCATGGAGCTTACCTACAGGTTGGGGCATGTCCTCCTATCGCTCCTAAGCTCCTTTGTGCATGGCCAAAGCAAGGAAAGAAAGTAGGGTCGAAAAAGCCTTTCATTTGAGTTGGAAATGAGATGTTTATAAGGGAATTTCAATGAGAGAGAAAGTAATATAATAATCCTTTTAATTCCCAAAATTGGTGCCACATACTCCCATCAATCCATTGCATATAGAGCCATCTCTCCCACCTTGTAATTCCTCTTCATTATCCATGAATTAAAAGAAAGCAAATTAAGTACCTTAACCATTATAATAATAATATCCAAAAGATGGGGAAACCTAGGGGGAGAGGGGGACGAGGGGGATGTGGTGATCGAGGCGATGGAGGCACTGGTGATGCCAGGGAAAGACATCCCGAAGGGAGGTTCGTGAGTAGGAGCTAGGGAAATCATGTTGCAGCGGAGACGGAAAGGAGGCCGATGACGGATATGTCTATACTGTAACTGGGGCTCGAGTTCCATGTTGCAGGCATGCGGGGGTCTGGGGGGACTGCCCAAGGCAACCAAACAGACCAATCTTCTACTGAGGAGGGCCTTGGGAATAGCCAGTCGAGTATGGATAAGGAGCAGGTAAGCGGTGGCATAGCTGCACGGGCCGGCGGCGACACACTGCCCCAAGCCTCGTTTAGCGAGGTTGTCTCGGGACAGATAGATTCTCGCAACCAAAGTGGATTCGTGGATAAGATGTTTGTAGACTAGATGTCAGAGGAGGTTGTTTCCCTAACGAAAGTGGAGGGAGTCCCTTCCATGTTAATATTACCAGAAGCAGAAGAAGCCCTAGCCGTGTCGTGGCGATACGCGGTTGTCGTGAGGCTGTTGGGGGCGGAAATAGGGTATATGACCATGCATGACAGACTAAAGGTTCTCTGGAGGATTGTGGGAAGATTGAATATGTATGACCTCGATCTGGGGCATTTTGTGGTGCAACTATCATGCAAACAAGATTACAAAGTAGCTCTTACCGGCGGTCCATGAAAGATCTTCGGACGGAACCTGTTGGTTTGGGACTAGTTCCCTACTTTCAAGCTGAAAGGAGAAGAACCAGCATGTATTGTTACGTGGGTATGAATTCTGGATTTACCCCTCCACCTATATGTTCATACTATATTCGACTTCATCGGTAGGGCGCTGGGCAAATTAATCAAGGTCGACATCCACACATCTAACCGCTCCCGCACCAAGTTTGCCAGATTAGCTATTGAGATCGAGACCATGAGACCTTTTATCCCATTCATCCTCATCAATGAGGTGGAGTATGGCATTGAGTATGAGGGCTTCCCGTGGGCACGTGCAAAATTTGGGGAGGAAGGTCATGTCTCAAAGGACTGCAGAAATGAGGAAATAATAGAGTTGGCGCTGAGAGCGGAAGGTGAGCAGCAAGCCAACAGGAAATCGGCCGAGCAACCACATGAGGTCCAACAATGGCAGACACAGAGGAAAAGGGGAGGAAGGAAACTACGCTCAACCCGGGTGGACAACACAGCAGTAGCAAATCCGGAAGGAGCAAACTGATTTGCCACTTTGGGCGAGGAAGACAGCATAGAATCAATGCCGACGGAAAATAATACAGAAAACCATGTGGAAGGCAGCCAAAACATTAGATGTAGCACCAAAGTTTGAAAGAAGAAAGTGGCAGAGGCCCCAACTAAAGCACGAGATGTATTGGGGAATATTACCAACATGCAGGTGGACACCTTGGCTAACACAGAGAGTCATGCAGCTGTGAATCCTGGCATGGATAAAGTTGTGGAGGTTATCAATGTCGAACCGGTGGATGAACCTGTTGTTACAGGTGAGAGTTTACAAAAGAGAGCGGAGGAAGTGCTTCCATCCAAGATAGCGGAGGTTAACAATGCGATAGCATCCTTACATATAACTGACGGTCGTAGAATAAGAGGCAATGCAACCAAAATGAAGCGGAAGGCGAGAATACGACACACGCTTCCAAAAGAGAACCCACGACGGCGGAGCAAGCAGGTGCAGCCCGATCCGGAGAATGAGTTAATCCTGTAAGAAGAGGAGGTACAGATGGCGAAGGAAGACCAAGATCAAAATAAGGAGAACCAAAATCCTTTGAACACGTCCTAAGCCAGACAGGAACCAATCAAAGCCTATCCTTTATGCTGGATATTATGTGTTGGAATATAAGAGGAATAGCCAGAGAAGACAGCAAAAGAGCCCCGAAGGAACACATTAAACAATATAAGCCCAAGATAATAGGTATTCTGGAGCCTTGGATTAGCGGAGAAAAAGCTACCAGAACTATAAAACAACTTGGCTTCTCCAAATATTTTAGAGTGGAGGCTCGAGGTTTTTCTGGCGGGATCTGGATATGTTGGAACAACCATGATTGCAACATCAAGATTGTCAACTATCACAGACAGTTTGTTACCTGATGCCTGAACAAGGAAATCTTAGTCACGTTTATCTATGTGAGTCTACATATCACTACGAGAAAATTCATTTGGAAACACCTTATTAAGATGGGGAACAGCTTTGAGTTTCCATGGGTAGCGCTTGGCGACATCAATACTACTGTGAACCTGGAGGAAAGAAGTGGGTCAGACCACTATAATTACAATGAGGCAAGGGTGTTCCACGAAACCTTGCTGGAAGCTAGTCTTACTAATCTGGGGTTCTCGGGACCCAGGTTCACGTGCAAAAGAGGAGTGCTACAACAACGCCTTGATAGAGCGGTGGCCAATGATGTTTTTATTCAACAGTATTCCCATTTTTCGGTCGTTCACCTGCATCGGGCACCGTCAGATCATAGCCCTATTCTTATCAAGTCTAACAGGAAGAAGAGTCATAATCAGCGCTTCATTGCTAGAGTTGCATGGTCCTCCGATCAGAACTTTAAATCTTTGATGCAAGCTATTTGGCAAGGTGATAATGAGTTCAACAATTCCCTTATGTGCATGAAAGAGCAGATCATTCGTTGGGATCGTACTGCAAAGAAAATCAGAGAAAGAAGAAAGCTCGCCTTATTAGAAATATAAGTAACCTGGAAAAAGAGCTTGCCGAAGCATACAACCACATTACTGACGAAATTTACATATCTATGCAGGTTGAACTGTCTGAAATTCTAAGGTTGGAAGAAGAAAAGCTTGAACAAAAAATTCATTTGAATTGGTTGAAGAATGGGGACGTGAATACTAAGTTCTATCATTCCTACATCAACCAATGAAAGAGAAAGAATTCCATTGCCAAACTCAAAAATACAGACAACATATGGGTGTCCGCTGATTCTGACCTTCAAAATTTGGTTCGTGATCATTTCCAACAGCTACTTACGGAGACAAATTTTAATTGTAGCAGACACATGATGGTAATACCAGGCAATTTTATCCGCCTTGACAGTGGCCATCAGAACCGTGTAGGAGCCAAACCAAGTGAAGCCGAAGCTTTTTCCATTCTCAAGGAAATGAATCCTTATAAGGTTGCTGGGCCTGAAGGAATTAATGGATTGTTCGTCTTGAAGAACTGGCAGATTGTCAAGAACTCAGTGCTACACACTTTGAATAATGCACTAGCAGGGAGAACGCTGAGTAAGGATTTATGCAATTCAACAATTGCGCTAATTCCCAAAGTCCCGAGCCCCGAATCGTGTGAGCAGTTGCGGCCAATTTCTTTAAACAACATCTGTCTGAAATTAGCATCCAAAATCATAGTGGAACGACTCAAAGGCTTCATGCAGATGTGGATTGGACCATCCCAAAGAAGCTTTGTACTGGGTCGGCGGATTACGGATAATATTGCAATGACCCAGGAGGTCATCCATAATATGAAGAAAAAGGGGGGGTAAATACATGGCGATCAAAGTTGATTTATCTAAGGCCTATGATAGGTTGTCTTGGGAGTTTATTTCTGACACTTTACAAAAGCTTGCTCTTCCTCCAAACATTGCACGGTATATTATGAACTCGATAACAACCGGGGAGTGTTCGGTTCTTTGGAACGACAATCTCGCAAAGGCTTTTAAAGCAAGTAGGGGTCTCCACCAGGGACACCCCCTCTGTAACGACCCCGCCTCCTGGTAACCCCCAATTAAGGGAGACCGAAAGGTCGGTGCCGTTATCCAAATAACAGGATCAAAGGTTCGACAAATAATCAATAACAATTATGAAATTCTACTATCTAACTAGAATTTGGTATAAAATTAAAACTTTACTTACCTTTGAAAACCTTGGAAATCTATCTATCCTGGTCTTGAATTATTCTATCTAATCATCCTTGCACTTTATTTCTTTTTCTGCAATGTGTCACTATACTGTTTGTTCTTTCAATTGTTGTTCCTAAAACATCGACAAACAAAATGTCGATCAATATATCGAAATATACTGGTTTGTGGGAGCAACCAAAATCTTGCAAATATGGCTCACAATTTAATAATCACAATCAAATTAATTAACAAGCCAATTTACACTTTTTAGTATGACATTCTCCACCGCTTTTGCCCTAACCCTGGCATACCCACCTTAGGGTGCCCTTTGCCAATGACTTAAGGCCACCTTCTCAATCCCGAGCTTGGTGCCTGGGGGTCACTACTCATGGTGCCCACTAGTCATGCAATATCATAGGCCACCTTCTTGGTGCCTGGGGTCACCACTCAAGGTGTCCATTGGTCTACCCATATGGGCCTGACCATTGGCATCATCCATCAGGGTGGCATGTAGTTGTGAGAATCCATACTTCTATTATTAATGCGATAATCATAGTGACTATATAATTTGCAAGTATGAACATCCAAACTGATAATTTGCATTCAATGCGATTAACCATCCGAAAAATCATTAGGAAACTAAGGCGGTTATTCATAATTAACCACATACCTGATCCAGAGCAACTTGATTGTCCAAGCAATAAGGATAAAGAATCAATCAATAAGCAATCAACAATATCCTGAAATTAATGCATATGTTCCAAGTGTTATAGTTTATCCAGAACATTCTAAAGCTAGACTTGGATTCCACCTTAGGATTTCTAGATCATATTAGGGTTTTATTAGGGTTTTTTCCTTCATAACGCTTTTATCATATTAAATGCTCCCTTAGTTCATAAACCCTAATTTCAACATCATAAGCCCAATTAAAGTCGATTATTTCTCTTTGATACCAAAACTCCCTTCTTTATCCTTTTAAGTTATTTCAAGGTCATTATACGCATTTATCATCAATTCATAGTCCATTATGATCCAAAACACATAAGAACTTGATTTGCCATTAATTCCACCTTTTATTCATGAGAAAACCCTAATTTCTATGTTAAGGTTATTTATCCACAAATTAGGGACTTTAATGCTCGAAATAACATATTCCAACTTTAATCATGAAATTAATCAATTAAAGCCATTAATAGTCGTATTAATCAACATTAGGGTTTCAAGGCCCATAAAAGTATATTCATTTATATAAAAATCCAAATTAACTAATTATATGCAAAGTTCATCCTTTTTCTTCCTAACATTCCCTTTCATCATTAACAGGTTAGTACTAACCCTAATCATCCATTAAACCCTTATAAATATATTATTCATCTCAAAATAGGGTTCTTTAAACATTAACACACTAAAGTTGCTATCTTCCATTACTTTTCGAATTACAAGAGAAACTATCCTCCAAACATATTTTTATTAGATTCCTCTCATTTTTTTGAGCAAAATTCATGTATAAACTTTCTTCATCCGAGATACTATTAAAGAGTTATGATTTTTGGAAGAATTACCTAACTTGGGCCAATCCAGGAGCGCCACGTCGGCCTCCCCATGCAATATGTTGTTGTTTGAAAACATAACTGTATTACCAATATGCCCTTGACTTAAAAGTTGGTTCTTTGGCACGCGAAGGGGCAGATTCATCCAACGTGCCTCCGCCCTTCTTCCACCTCGCGATCAGCTGCTGCATCCGCCGCAGCAACCCTAGCTGCAATTGCACTCCTCCTCCACCCTCTCCCGAACCCCGTTGACCAATGGAGACGATCCCTCCACTTCCGAAGCTCCTCAGCGCTCCCCTATCTGCCCAGATCTCGCGGCCAAAGCCGCTAGCTTCCATAGGCCAGGTCTGCCTAGGCGTCCGACCATTGTAGCCGTCCAGGGGCTGCTGCGTCCAGGTGACAGCAGAGAGATGGTCGCCAAGCCTCCCTCTGACTGTGTAGGTACATTGTGCCTCCAATAGGACCACGCCATAACGTCCACACGATCTAGGGTGCCTCTACCCATCTTACTAGGTTTTTCATGGATAGAACAAAGAGGAAAGTGTGGGATCTCTCTCTCTCTCATGGACTCGTACCAGGGATCTACCCTTTATATAAGGGTGGGTATCCACGCTCTAGTAGGCTTGCCCATGAAGCAACCAAGCCCTCTTCCAATTAGGAATATGTTTCCTTTACCAAAAAGCAAGTTTCTCTCTTTTAAACATCTGCTTAAAACCACATATTTATTGGATTTTTAGGAATATGAAAATATTTTCCCTTGTTATCTTTTGACTTGCTTTTTAATTCATTAATCACAAAATTATGTTTTCCTTAAGTAGAAAACACCTCATTTTAAACAATACCACATAATTCATTAATAATGTATCCCATTATCCTTTAATATTGTATTATTGATATTTCCTCTTTCATTTTCTTCATTGGGGCTCCTTTGACCCCAAGGAACTCCAAGAATTCGAAATTCTTTTTATTGGATACTCATTATCCTTCTAGATGCATCTAAATGCATTATTTCACATTATCTTGTTTATTTCTCATTAAAATATCTCTTTTTGAGGATTTCTCCTTATTTCTCTTTTATTTTCCTCATTGGTTTTCCTTTTTATATTAGTAATCTTTGGGATACGAAATTCCACCAAGGATTACTCCATTATACCTCTTTACACTTATTTTCCACATTTCATCAATATTTCCAATTTCTTTCTTAATAAAGAAATACTTAATTGATCTTTTCTTTTCTTATTTCTCTCTTTATTCAACTTTGGACTCCTTGGAACCCAAGAGGCGCGAAATGCATTCTTGGATTACATTCCTTTGCCTTCTATAGGTTTCCACCTCATCTCTCTTTTCTCAACAACTCAATGATTCATTAATTAATTGAATTTTCTTGTTATTGGGCCCAATAGCCAATAAAGCCCACAAATCAAACAACAAGGCTATTTTAAACGAAATCCATTTATTCACAACAAATTATATCATTATTTGTCCTAATATATTTAATATGAGAAATTACATTTCTCACCAAAGGAACCCAAAATTTGGGGTTGTAACATCCTTCCCCTCTTATGAGAATTTTGCCCTCAAAATTCTATCAAGCAAACAAACAAACAAGATAAGCCTTTCATGTGTCCATCATGGCTCTTGTGTGGCTTCACCCTTTCCATGGTGCTTCCCAAGAACTTTCATCATCTCATTTTTTTCCATATGAGTTCTTTCTTACCTTGGTATATCATACCCTCATAGGTGACTCAGGACATTCCATCCTCAAAAGCTGAATAGGTTCAGGGCTCAGCACATGGCTTGGGTACCTCACATAGTGCTCTAGATCGGACTCATGAAACTCATCATTTTATCCTGAGGGGTAAGGTTAAACACAACCATCTCCACCAATCCATCTCAAATGGACCCATATATCGGGGACTCAGCTTTCTCAGTTGTAGCTTAGAGGGGTCAGATTTTCACATCACATATTCTCCCACAGTGAACTGCATATCAGTCTGCTTTGCATCAGCTCGTGACTCATGTCACCACTGGGCTCTCTTTCTCAGCCATTGCACGATCAAAGCAACTTCATCTGCACACACTTGTGGTTCTTTTCTGACCTATGTGAGGCCTCCTTCACCAACATCATCTTAATGAAGTGGTGACCGACACAACCTCTCTATACGACTTCTTGCATCCCGATAAAGGCTATGGTGGTTAACATCACATCTTAAGAACTGTCTCTATGTATCACCCTAAATGAGCACACATGTTCTCATCAGACCCTGTAGTCTGGATCATATTGTCCATTATTATGGGGTGATAAATTGTACTATCATCAAGTTCTTCATGTATCCACTTCCACCTCATGGAAGTGAACCTTGGTCATACCCAAGAACTTTTGAACTCGCATCATGATGTGGTTGAATCTTCTTTCTCTCTTAAGTAGTTCAACTGAATCTGTCCCTTGATAACACTCCTTTCTTTCTCATGTCATCTAGGTAAGGCGATCTACCATAACCCATATTACATCTAGATCTTTCTTGTTCAGGGAAGACTTACCACAACACCCATAGTGGTGAACTCCCATTCCCTCTCGGGGACTCTTAATCCTCTATGTCAAAGCACTAGGTTACTGGTGTTCATCCTTCACCTCTATCATGCATGGCCACAACCTACATGCATCTTCATCTTAACCATCCAAAGTGATACTATCACTGACTATCTTTGTAGTATCACGGTATATCATAACCTCCTGTATTATTATGATTCCTCAAGCTTGATACCTCAGAAACCCTAAACCACTCTCAAAAGGGTCTTATTACCATCCTATCCAAAGAAGTGTATCTGAGGTTCTATCACCATCCTTTTACTACATCAAGGACTAAACTGGCTAACCAAACATTCATTAACTTGCTCAACATATCTTGTTACATCTGTGTGTTAGCCAAAACACATCCTCTTTCCAAACATAGGGTTAGTCGAACAACCTCAACTTCTTCTAGCTTTCAGCTAACTAGGCAGCTATATCTCAACCAGAGAATTCATTACCACTTCTTATCCTCCATGTATTCTACTTATCATCGCATCTCAAACTCTAAGTCTATCTCTGAGCTCATCCTCTTAGTTATCAGGCTCCACCTTGTGATTCCTTGTAACACTTGCAAAAAACCACCTAGTTCAAGATAAAACATCTTCACAAGATGATTTCCTTAATATTCTTAGTGTTTGTAAACCATCCATGTACCATTCACTTCACCAGGTTATGTTATCATCTCTATCATCATACCTTGTAGCTACGTTCCAACTTACATCATCTTTATCCTTGGTGTAAGGCATGTGTACTGTCCTATCTCTCACTCCCATAACAAGAAGAAATAAGCATTTGGCGGCCATCCAAATACATAGTTCTTCCCATTCCAGGAGTAGAGATGGTACATCCCACCTTGCCAGTACACCTTCAAATCTAAGTTGAAACATGCAAATCATGTCTCCACATCACAAACATCATGATATCAAAAATTACTTCCATGGAAAACCGATCTTGAACCTACTTAGGTTACTACACAATCCTTGGTCATCTCCTCTAGGTCTATAGGGTGTCGGCACTTTTGGGGTCATCCATCTTCCCTTATGCATCCAGAGAGTGCCTTACTCATCTTCCCTTTGGGTCCCATGAGTTCATGAAGGTGATCAATCTCCTAACCCATGGCCCTCAAACAATGATAGTTGTTACCTCCCGACCCTATGGTCATGTGCAACTAGGGAATTAGGCAACTCCGTCTTTCATCGGTCTTATCCCTACCTGACCCTTGGATAGACTTAGGATTCTATCATAGTACATGTTCAACTCAGAACCTTACCTACTCCTTCATCATCTCTCTCTGCATTCTTGGGTTGTCTTTTATCCTTTCATAAGGGTCATGGCGACCTGTCTACCTTGGTCGAGCCCCATATCGGTTACCTCCATGGTAACACATCCACATGCACATAGAGATGGTTATCTATGGGTCTATAGGTTCATTCTCATGCCATGTACTCTTCACTTAGCTTCTCAAGATCCTATGAAACCTCCTTAGGTTACCTCAAAACCAACCAAACTGGTAAACTCCCTACCAAAGGGTCGCTCTCCCAGGATGGGAGGAAACTACACCTTTATAACAAAGGTCACAAGAATCCTTAGGGTTTACATCCATATGAGCATGCTTAAACCAACAACTACTAAGGCACAAGCATACCTACAAAACCATGCTAGGTCTCACTTGTTCTCATCCTCAACATTACATCAACTTAGTTGTGAGGGGTTCATCAAACATACCCTTAACGTAAGGGATTTCCTTTACCTCTACACATGAGGAGTACCATGCTCGAACCTATAGAGACTCAAATCTCATCATGAGCATCGGCTACACTGCTTCCCCTCTTAGGCCTAGGAAACCTAGGTTCTCCTCTGGGTATCCAACTACATGCTCAACCTCTTAACTACGAATCAAGCATGTCCAAGTTATGTCATGTACCTCCATGATCTTTCTACTCGAGCAATGCTTCAGAGTTGAGTCCTCTTCTAGGACAACCAACTAGGTATAAAACCTCACAACATGTTACTTAAACCTCCTCAAGGTCTAAGGCACTCTTTATCTGATCCAGCAGGTAACCACTTATACCATGGGTACTAGAAGCATTGTCCTCTCTCTAGGGTTTGGTTCCTCTAAAGGTAACCAAGATATCTTCAACCTCCAGGAATCAAGCATAAGGCAACCACTATCATCCATGTAGGTCGCGTCATCCTTAACTCCCCACTATTCCTCAAGTTTCGGGGTTTTAGACTTCCAACCTCCTTGTTGGGGTCTGTTGGTATGTATGCCCTGAGAGCCAATCATGGGATAATTGGTGGGATACATTAAGATTGATTTGATAAACATCAAAGGAAAGCATCCAATTCTTTCTGATTCAGTCATATGAGATAGTGATAGAACAGATCGAATGTCTAGAGAATGACAATACTCAATGACATATGCCTTCAGGTTCATGACCTGAACGATGAGATCATACGGATGCTAAGAGTTTGTACATTCTTGTTATGTCCCTAGTCAGATGTCATTGTGGAATATAGATAGAAAACAATGACACATAAGACTATATTGTGGTGTTGGTTGACGACAAAATCTCATTAGTCATGATATAGAGATATCAAACCAAACACATAGGTACTTGTTAGAGAACAAGTGTACCGGACAGACCCACCGTGAGTTTGACACATGGAACCATGACATGGTAGTCACAGTCAGTACTCACAGTGATGGTGGTGAGTGTGATTCTTAGACCTGAAATCACTGCACTCAACACATGTCGTTGGGCACACTTTGACAACATCAAACGCAGTCCTGAAACATGGGTTGTTATAAAGATGATGATTGGGTGGCTTTGACACATGGGGCTTTTGAGGGGTGAGTGATAGATATGGTATTTTTCCCTCCTAAGGGAGTTTGATATCCATGGCCACTTGATGAGTAGGATTGAGAAAGGTGTGCATGCATGTGTGAATCAGTATGTGATATTGATGTCATACATATCTCTTCTAGTCTACTTTGAGATCAAGAAAGTGAATGAACATTGACAGGATGATTGTTCCATGCCTCGAGTTCATTCGGGATATCATTGACAAAGGAATTATACATTCACTGTAACACCATTCACGGATTGTAGGATTGAAAGTTGTTCTCCAACTTTCTACTTTCACTTGGGTAGCACTGATGTGTGACTAGGCACCGCTCTTTGCTTGTGAAGTCATAAGTGTTATGGACTTTCATTGCCAACGTGAAATGGACCTGTAGGGTCACACACATAGGATTAAACCTGGAAGAGGAGTTTTGTCTACAAGCAACGTTTAGATTGATAACTAAAGGAGTTTAGTAGTTCAATTAAACATTCAATTAATCGATAGCTCAATATCATAATGTTCAAGGTGTTGGACATGTTGATTGGAGTGTCAGATTGATTGAAATCGCAATTGACTGATTCTGCACAACCTACACTCCCAACCGATTGGCTCAAGTGTTGAACCGGTCGGCTGAGGTTGCTGAACCGGTCAGCTCAAATGTTGAGCTGATCGGCTCATGTATAGAGTGAAACGAGCGGTTCAAGTGTTGAACTGATCGGTTCAACTGGTGCAACCGAGCAAGTTGGGAAAGTCAGGTCGGTGAGAATTTTCCTTTCGTTTCAAATTGCCCAATTTGATTGGGAATAGGATTGGTATTCGATACCAATTAGAAACAAACGGAGGAAAGTCAATATGAGTTGAACCAGGACCATGAACCGATCGACTGGAGTGACCAACCGATCAGCTCAAGGATCCAAATGATCGGCTGGAGTGTCCAACTGATCGGCTGGAGGGTCCATACGACCGGTTCACTTGTGAACCGATCGGTTTAGGCTGTGAGTTGGTTGCTTTTGTGGAAAATCTCGAACCCTTCTACTCCTGCTTTTAGTCCCGCATTGCCCGGGATAGAGAACCCTGTCCCATGACCCTCCTATATATAGGGGTATTGGGGGCTTCTCAAAGTACAACTCAGTGCAACCAGTTGCTTTGCAAAGTTGTCGTTCTCTCTAGTTTTAGTAACCAAGAGAGAGCCCAAGCAAGTGCTACCCCCAAAGGGAGGTGCAGCAAGGGAAAGGCAACTGCAGTTGCAACTGGAGGCAAGAGAGTGTGTTGGCGACTAATACATCAACAGGAGGGTGCGACTCATTCCAATTCCTTGTGGGATAAGGATATTGGATTTCTAGGTGGTCTGTGTGGACTACTTCAGAGGCAGGAGGTTTCTGTTGCTCAGGAGGACAACTGTCATTTGACATTCTGGTGAGATCAGGAGTTGTCAGTCCTAGTGCGACCAAGAGCTGCACAGACACCGTCGAAGACCGGATTTGAAGACCGCGCAAGGTGCGAGGTATTGTCTCTGAGCAAGCCTCGGGACAAGGTATGATTCCACAAAGCATCCTTTCCTATTATATAGACGTTGACACGTTTCCTTGTTCCGGGTTTGGGAGGAAAATTTTGTTTCCACTGCCTTCTCTACCTCCCCTAAAATCCAACAGGGTCCCGCTTCCTCTCTCTAGAGCTAAAACCACCTCCAACCATACCTACTAGAGGTCCCTTCTCTATGAAGGCTCATGTTCTCAAGCAAACCGCTATGTGGTTGAATCCTATACTCAACTCATCCCTTTATGCTTATCTCATAAGCCATCCATCATGCCCTTCTGGCTAGGGTTTCAACCTATTACCGTACCACCGACGTACTCTGGGGGCATGCTATCCCCTCATAGTATAAGACATAAGGTTTCTATAGGTCCTTCACTAACTTCATCCATGAAGGAGATACCCTTTGCTTAACATGCACGACCCTTTCCCAGGTTGCCAAAGGTGCTAGGTCACCCAACCTCACATGACTCGTATGACAATCCAAACATCTGGTCATCCATGACATCTAACTCATCATGTCATCTCTCTCTCTCTCTCTACTCTTCACTTAGGGTTAGGGTTAACATCATCCTCAAAGGATGTGCTAGGTCTCTACTTTTAATGGAGGTCTCTACCTCCAAGACTAATTCTCGCTACTCATCCTCCAGACAAGGAGGTCTATCCTCAGGTCTCTCCTGAGGGCAAAGACAACTCGTGTCATACGACCTAAGCATGTATCTATTCTTTAGTTTGCGCTTAATCTATTAAGCTTATGTCCATGACATCTTATTTACATGCTTTTTATTAATTTGGTGGAGGATTCCTTAGACCTTATTAACTTTTCCCATACCTCAAGAGGGTGAAGAGAGAAAACCCTAATCCTTAAGGTCCTTAATAGAATTTGAGTTGAGAAGGGATGAACAAGATCAGAGAGTCCTAAAGGTATCTTATTTCGAGTCATACCCTAAGACATCGGCCAGGCAGTCACACAATCCGGGAGTCCTCGTATTCCGACTAGCGATGCGGAGGAAAATATTGCCAGCCCCCAGACGTGATCCTTTTCTAGACACCGCAGTCTTTCAGAAAATCCTCTTATAACTCCCTTGGTTTCTACAGAATTTGTAAAATTTAATAATTATTAAGGATTACTTGAGGAACCTATGCTCTGATACCAATTGTAATTACCCCGCCTCCTGGTAACCCCCAATTAAGGGAGAATGAAAGGTCGGTGCCGTTATCCAATTAATAGGATCAAAGGTTCGACAAATAATCAATAACAATTATGAAATTCTACTAACTAACTGGAATTTGGTATAAAATTAAAACTTTACTTACCTTTGAAAACCTTGGAAATCTATCTATCCTAGTCTTGAATTATTCTATCTAATCCTCCTTGTACTTTATTTCTTTTTCCGCAGTGTGTCACTTTACTGTTTGTTCTTTCAATTATTGTTCCTAAAACGCCGATAAACAAAACATCGGTTAGTATATCGAAATATACCGGTATGTGGGAACAATTAAAATCTTGCAAATATGGCTAACAATTTAATAATCAAAATCAAATTAATTAACAAGCCAATTTACACTTTTCAGTATGACATTCTCCACCGCTTTTACCCTAACCCTGGCATACCCACCTTAGGGTGCCCTTTGCCAATGACTTAAGGCCACCTTCTCAATCCCGAGCTTGGTGCCTGGGGGTCACCACTCATGGTGCCCACTAGTCATGCAATATCATAGGCCACCTTCTTGGTGCCTGGGGTCACCACTCAAGGTGTCCATTGGTCTACCCATCTGGGCCTGACCTTTGGCATCATCCATCAGGGTGGCATGTAGGTGCGAGAATCCATACTTCTATTATTAATGTGATAATCATAGTGACTTTATAATTTGCAAGTATGAACATCCAAACTGATAATTTGCATTCAATGCGATTAACCATCCAAAAAATCATCAGGAAACTAAGGCGGTTATTCATAATTAACCACATACCTGATCCAGAGCAACTTGATTGTCCAAGCAATAAGGATAAAGAATCAATCAACAAACAATCAAAAATATCCTGAAATTAATGCATACGTTCCAAGTGTTATAGTTTATCCAGAACATTCTAAAGCTAGACTTGGATTCCACCTTAGGCTTTCTAGACCATATTAGGGTTTTATTAGGGTTTTTTCCTTCATAACACTTTTATCATATTAAATTCTCTCTTAGTTCATAAACCCTAATTTCAACATCATAAGACCAATTAAAGTCGATTATTTCTCTTTGATACCAAAACTACCTTCTTTATCCTTTTAAGTTATTTCAAGGTCATTATACGCACTTATCATCAATTCATAATCCATTATGATCCAAAACACATAAGAACTTGATTTGCCATTCATTCCACCTTTTATTCATGAGAAAACCCTAATTTCTATATTAAGGTTATTTATCCACAAATTAGGGACTTTAATACTCGAAATAACATATTCCAACTTTAATCATGAAATTAATCAATTAAAGCCATTAATAGTCGAATTAATCAACATTAGGGTTTCAAGGCACAATAAAGTATATTCATTTATATAAAACTCCAAATTAACTAATTATATGCAAAGTTCATCCTTTTTCTTCCTAACGTGCCCTTTCATCATTAACAGGTTAATACTAACCCTAATCATCCATTAAACCCTTATAAATATATTATTCATCTCAAAATAGGGTTCTTTAAACATTAACACATCAAAGTTGCTATCTTCCATTACTTGTCAAATTAAAAGAGAAATTAGCCTCTAAACATATTTTTATTAGATTCCTCTCATTTTTCTGAGAAAAATTCATGTATAAACATTCATCATCCGAGCTACTATTAAAGAGTTATGATTTTTGGAAGAATTACCTCACTTGGGCCAATCCAGGAGCGCCACGTCGGCCTCCCCATGCAATACGTTGCTGTTTGAAAACATAACCGTATTACCAATATTTCCTTGACTTAAAAGTTGGTTCTTTGGCATGTGAAGGGGGTGATTCGTCCAACGTGCCTCCGCCCTTCTTCCACCTCGCGATCAGCTGCTGCATCCGCCGCAGCAACCCTAGCTGTAGTTGCGCTCCTCCTCCACCCTCTCCCGGACCCCGTCGACCACTGGAAACGATCCCTCCACTTCTGAAGCTCCTCGGCGCTCCCCTATCTGCCCATATCTCATGGCCAAAGCCGCTAGCTTCCGCAGGCCAGTCTTCCTAGGCGGCTGACCCTTACCGCCGTCCAGGGGCTGCTGCATCCAGGTGACAGCAGAGAGACGGTCGCCAAGCCTCCCTCCGACTGTGTAGGTACTTCGCGCCTCCAGCAGGACCACGCCATAACGTCCACACGATCTTGGGTGCCTCTACCCATCTTGCTAGGTTTTTTATCGATAGAACAAAGAGGAAAGCGTGGGATCTCTCTCTCTCTCTTGGACTCGTACCAGGGATCTACCCTTTATATAAGGGTGGGTATCCACGCTCTAGTAGGCTTGCCCACGAAGCAACCAAGCCCTCTTCCAATTAGGAATGTGTTTCCTTTACCAAAAAGCAAGTTTCTCTCTTTTAAACATCTCCTTAAAACCAAATATTCATTGGATTTTTAGGAATACGAAAATATTTTCCCTTGTTATCTTTTGACTTGCTTTTTGATTCATTAATCACAAAATTTTGTTTTCCTTAAGTAGAAAACACCTCCTTTTAAATAATACCACATAATTCATTAATAATGTATCCCATTATCCTTTAATTGTGTATTATTGATATTTCCTCTTTCTTTTTCTTCATTGGGGCTCCTTTGACCCCAAGGAACTCCAAGGATTCGAAATTCTTTTTATTGGATACTCATTATCCTTCTAGATGCATCTAAATGCATTATTTCACATTATCTTGTTTATTTCTCATTAAAATATCTCTTTTTGAGGATTTCTCCTTATTTCTCTTTTATTTTCCTCATTGGTTTTCCTTTTTATATTAGGAATCCTTGGGATACGAAATTCCACCAAGGATTACTCCATTATACCTCTTTACACTTATTTTCTGCATTTCATCAATATTTCCAATTTCTTTCTTAATAAATAAATACTTAATTGATTTTTTCTTTTCTTATTGCTCTCTTTATGCAACTTTGGACTCCTTGGAGCCCAATGAACCCAAGAGGCACGAAATTCATTCTTGGATTACATTCCTTTGCCTTCTAGAGGTTTCCACCTCATCTCTCTTTTCTCAACAACTCAATTATTCATTAATTAATTGAATTTCCTTGTTATTGGGCCCAATAGCCAATAAAGCCCACAAATCAAACAACAAGGCTATTTTAAACGAAATCCATTTATTCGCAACAAATTATATCATTATTTGTCCAAATATCTTTAATATGAGAAATTACATTTCTCACCAAAGGAACCCAAAATTTGGGGTTGTAACACCCTCTCACCATATATTTTTGTGTTGTGCATCGAGCGTCTAAGTCAAATGATCGAACAGCTCATCGGCAGTAACAAATGGAAGCCCGTATCTATAGGGAGACGTGGATTCAAATTATCCCACTTATGTTTCGTGGATGACCTCATACCTTTTAGTAAGGCGTCGAGCAAGCAGGTGAGAGTCATCAAAAATTGTTTCAAGGAGTATGGGGAGGCGTCGGGCCAATCCATATCTATCAAGAAAACACATGTCTTCTTCTCTTCTAGTATATCCAGACGTACAAGACATAAGGTAATCAGAATAGGTTCGTTCAAAGAAACATCTGATCTCGGAAGATATCTCGGTGTCCCCATCATCCATTCGAGAGTTAACAAATGAACATATGCCAACATTCTGAACCGAGTCAACAGTCGGATAAATAGTTGGGCAGCAAGAAGTCTATCCTTTGCAGGTCGATGCTGTTTGGTGAAGGCCACACTTACGTTCATCCCCACGTACACCATGCAGACTGCACAGATTCCGCTGGGACTCTGTGATAGAATTGATGGTAGCATCAGGAAATTCATATGGGGCGGAGGTCAGAATGTGCATCCTATACCACTTGTTGCGTGGAACAAAGTGACTTGTGGGAAGATGGATGGTGGTTTGGGCATACAAACTATGAGGGAATGGAATCTAGCTCTTTTAATGAAGAACGCATGGGAAGTCTCGACAGCCAGATCCACTATGTGGTGCAGATATATGAAACCAAAATATAACCAATACACAGGCGGTAACCTTCCCAATATGTCCAGATTGGCGAAGGTTGTGCTAAAAGGAAAGACCTTCATCGAGGAACACACCTACAAGGAGGTGATGAATGGTAAGGATACGAACTTCTGGAGGGATCGCAGGTGTTCTGAGGAAAATAGATTAGGAGATCTGGCTGTCCGTCCGATTCCGCCTGAGCTGGTTGATATGCAAGTTGCCAGCGTTAGCTTGGGCGATGGAGAATGGGACATGGAGTTTCTGGAGCACTGGCTCCCCAAGTATGGAGTTGACATGGTCACGACTATCGCTGCTCCCAAACCACATGATGAGAAGGGTACTTTGGTGTGGAGGGACACCACGGACGGTTTGTTTTCAACCAAATCAGCATAAAAGTTGTTGAGACGACCACGTGATCTGTGAACTGAAGGAGCGTCGGACATCTTATGGAAAGCTAGGGTGGCGGCAAAGATCAAACACTTCTTGTGGCTACTGTTGCACGGAGACCTTCTTACTAACCAGAAGCGAGTGCAGTGCCATATGTCTACTGATTCATGGTGTGCACGCTGCCAGGAGTTTGAGGAGACCAATCTTCATGCTATTCGAGATTGCAAATATTATAAAATAGTGTGGGAGAAACTGTTTAGGGGTGACATGTCCTCTTCCTTTTTCACGACTGACACTCGCCCATGGATCACTCAAGGGATGCGGCTAGCAGGGGAAAAACAGATTTTATTCATGATCACCTGTTGGTACCTCCGGCACTGCAGAAATGAGCACATATTCGAGAAGATTGTCAAACCTACAGAACATATCTGCCGTGTCATTCTGTCGGAGGTCGCTGCCACGGTGAGGGCATGGTAGAGAGAGGATATGGTTTGATGGGACAACCATTCATAAGCAATGAAGCTAGTTGGGAAAGTCATTTGCTGGGAGACTAAAATTGAATGTAGACACAACCATTCTTAGAAGGAAAAGTGCGGCAGCTATGATACTACAGACCAATACTGGTGAATGGAAGTGGGGCTTTGGCATGCTGGCATCCAATGTTCAATCACCTCTTCACGAAGAGCTTCTATCTTTGTTCTACACAGTGCAGAAGGTGGGGGAACTGAGGTTGGAAGAGCTGGATATAGAGTCCGACTGCAAGCTGGAAATCGATGCAGTCATGCGACAATCTGTCGAGCACCCCAGGCATAGGAGGATCATCCATGGTTGTCAACAGATTATGGCCAGACACGGGCATTGGAAACTTTTCCATATTCAGAGAACTTGTAATGAAGCCGCGGATGGTCTAGCAAAGTATCACGTCAGAAATAAACAAGGGTCCTTTCACTACACTAGACCACCCGAGGCGATCCTTACTTGGCTAGAAAAAGACAAATGTAATGGTAGTAGTACTACCATGTTTTCTTTGCAATCTATTCCTTGTATGCTTAATTCGTTAAATTTGCCTACAAGCGGAGATCGGGATGAATAAGAAGATCTCCTGACTTACCCAAAAAAAAATTCAAAATTGAGTGGATTTTACTTTTCCTTTTACTAATGTGAGTAGGCTATCCATTCACTTTAGATATTTCATGGCCTTTGCAAGGCACAAGGACGTTCACACTTATGCAAATTCAACCATCTCATTTTTGGTTGAAGGGCACTTTAATTAATATATTTATTTTTGCATTAAATTGAATTAGGGTTTCAATTATGCTTAAATCTTGATTATTTTAATATCAAGATTCTCTCTCCTCCAAAGTGATTAAAATGAGACGCCCCTCTCATTTTATTTTCTCTAAATGATGCCAAGAAACATGAGGGACTCTCTAGAGGTGGTATTTTGCATATTGAACCCTAGGTTTTGGGTAATTTGCAGATTACACCAAAACTAGGTTTTAATGCACAAACATTGCTCAATAAGCTCTTTCGTGGTGCTCAGGCTATCACAAGCCATACCACTGCATCATTCTCATTATTATGATGCTTCAACACTTGAGGAACATTTTAACATGTAACATTTGTAGGTTAACCACTCAACTTGGGTAATTTGCACATTAGTCCAAAACAAGCAAAACATTGATTCCAACATTATTCAAAAAGGACTAAAATGAAACATAAGTTCCTCTTGAGCCTTAATTACTTTTCAAAAGATAAGAGAGAGCATCTTTATTAAACAAAACATCTAGGGTTAAAGCATAACCCAGGTCATGGATGTTACAGTACTACTACTACTCCTCCACCTCTTAAAAGGGTTGAACTACCAAGTCAAACTAAACTAGAGGTAAAAGAGTGAGTCTAATTAAAACATGTATAAGATCCAACACTTGATTGCCTTACTAATCACTATCACCAACCTTAAAATCTAGTATAGTGGTAGACTACTCCAAACATGTAAAATCTAAGACTCTTATAAGGAACTTATGGGACAAAAGTCGATTTTATTAGGTAACTAGGTTGTCATATTACGTTCCCCAGGGTACTGAACATAGATATCTAAGGCTACTATTGCCTAAAGGTATGCTATTTGGGACAATCAGTATCAGCTCAGGCCAAGTTGGTGTCATATGGATCCGAGATTCATTGTGAACCAAGCTAGTGGCACAGAGGTAAATATTTCCAGCCCCCAGATCTTGACCCTTTCTAGACACCTTTGCTTTCAACTTTATGTTCTAGTAGCTACCTAACTGGCTCATCACCTAAAGGTTGATTAAAGATATTTCTAATATGAAACTCTTATGATCCTAAATTGACCTTTCATTATCTCATGAAAAACATACTCAATTCTTGGGTGAACAACTTAACTAAAGGGGAACTATGTAAGTTAAGGTTTCTAACTAGGGAGACAAATTGAAGTAGTCAAGATTTTAACTACCATGGACTCTGATACCATGTTGTAAAGAAGGTTATATACCCCTTTACTAATAATGGTAAACAAAAGACCAATGAATAGAAGAAGAATAAAATAACAATGACTATATTCAATTTCATAAAAATGTATATCAACATTTATCCCAATAATGGTTTACATGATATATACAACAAAATATGGATCTTAAGATAGAGGGAGACGAAAATACATCAATATGTCTCCAAAAAATAACTAAAGAGATAGGTCCTTAATGAAAGGATGAACTCCTTATATTAGGATGGTCCACCATGCTCCTACTACGCACCCTGATCCTAAACCTAGGTAGTTGGGATCACCCAGCTAGAGGAGAAACAAGGTATGTGTCAATTGAGGAATAAGAACAAATAAAGTATAGCAAAATGTAAACATGGATTAACGAATCCACTATGCTAAAGAAGTGTCAAAAGCATGAGGCACATAAAATACAATACTTTCCATAACATCACATAATAATATTGAAGCATGTGTGATAAAAGTATGAGTACATTATCTAAAGTAGGGTTGGGGCACCCACCAACCTCAACCCAAACAAGTAAGTGAGGGAGAGTGCTCACATTCCAAAACACCTATAGAATATATATAAAAGTGGGGAGAGTGGTAACATTCCCCAAGGCTCATGCCCAAACTATGTGTGGCTAGTAAAGAGGTACACTACAATAGCTAATAAGTCATCAAGTTATAATGCTCAAAAAATAAAATGGCAATATTAAACAACAAATTAATAGTGGCATGGCATGGGGTATGAAACCCAAACAAGTAGTGAAATAAATTTTCCAAAAGAGTATAAATGGGGAGCAAGGTATAAGTCTTTTCTTCATTACGAAAATTAGGGTTGGATATCAAGATTCCCAACTGAAGGGTAAGTGTACATACTCATACATAAATAGGATTAAACATACCTTTGTGTAGATTCCTAACTATTTCTTTCACCAACTTGGTCGCATCCAAGACCTCTTTAACCTAGTTACAATGTATATGTATGCATTAGTGTCTCATATATCATAAAGTGTAAATAAACCCTAATTTTGGACCTTCTAGAAAAACCTTCAATCTAAGACTCAAAATCTAGATCAATTGATCCATTGGATTCTCTTGATTAAGAAAACATATATATTTCTTAAATTTGAAGTTAAAATGAATTAGTTATCCATTTTAGGGCTTTTTATATAATTAAAATGGTGTTTATAATAAACGTCAAAATAAGGATGCAAAACAATACTTAAAAATCCTAAAATTGGATTCCTTGTAAAAATTGCTTCCTATGACTATTCATACATTGTTTTCTGCTAAGGCATCGATTTACTATGAAATATTAAAGAACTAACCAATGAAAATTTGAGATAAATCCATGTGGGCTAGAAGTTACGCAAAAAAGTACATAGAAAGGGGCCATCCCACGTGACCTGGCCCAATGATGGGTGGCCACATCATGGCTCAGCACCCACATGGTCTCATTCAAGAGTGAAACAAAACAAAGTGAAAAGATGAATATGCCCTTGCGAGGAAAAAAGAAAAGAGTATAATGTGAGGGTATAATGGATAACTCACATAGGGGAATCATCCCCCAGCCCGCATCATGGCATCAAGCTACAAGCAGTAGCTTGTTCTGAAATTGGGCAAACTAATGAGTCTCGACCAAAACCCAAATTGATAGCGGAACAATGAAGGTAAGGAGATGACAAACCCACCTAGGTCTTTAATTACTATGTTGTTGTCGTCGAGGATCGGGGAGGGGTGCCTCTAGGTCTGAATAAATTCCACATCATTGGGCGTTTAATCCACACATTTGGCTGTGTATTCACATTTGTGGGCTGAATATGCACCTAGAAATGACAAAATGTGCCCAAAAAAGATGAATATGTGTCTAAAAATGGTGAAATATGATTGTGGGGATGATATTTGATTTTGATAAAACATAACGTGCTTTCCTCATGTAAGTAGGAGCCTCTTTTTTTCATGGATGTGGGTTTCTCCAATCTTGTAAGTGCAAAGAATCATTTGCACAATTGGTATTTTTCATTCATTTAATATTAATAGTTGATTGTTGTTAAAATAGGTCAATATTAGTTTTGGGAGATAAAACAAGGTTGAATGGGTTCTAAACTAGGAGTAACTTTAATATAGAGTCGTAACAGTGGGCGTTAGTCTTACATAAGTCGGTATTGGAATTGGGCGCCAGATACTAGGACTCGGGCACTGGAAAAGAGGTGTTGGGCATGACTATCGTTGGTATGTGGAGAAAGGTGAAAAAAAGGGTTTTTTGATGAATAAAGAAGGATGTTTTGGGATATATTTTGCAAATTTCCATCATGACCCTACCATCTTGCATCTTTTTTGGACGCATCAGTTGCACCCAAACTGGACACGCATCTGAAGTAGAGTAGCTTCCCAACAGTAGATAGTGGGTAAGAACAGTAGGATGAGGTGATTTATGCACCATTTTGCAAAGCATTTGAGCCGGACGCTGACACTGATCATTCACCGGGGCAATGCCACGCGATGGATAACCAGCAATGACCAATCTCTTTCAGTAGAAAATATAGCAAAAAAATAAGTGAGGAGCTATTTGTGTTTTAATACGAGCGTTTAGCGCCTGCCCACCATGGCAGAACGCGAGACGACGCTGCCCGACGTTCGGTCAACGCTTTGCCGAACGGATTGTTAGAACAGTGTAGAAGGTGGTTTACACGCGCGTAGTCTGCTTGTATTGTACATGCACGTCAGCGTGTTGAATATTTACCCTTTCGGTAACACTTACCCTTCATTGTCATAGGATGATTCAAGTAGTTCTAGTGGACATATTATCATTTTTTCATGGATGTGGGTTCCTCTAATCTTCTAAGTGCAAAAAAGCATTTGTACAATTGGTATTTTTCATTCATTTAATATTAATAGTTGTACGGTGTTAAATAGGTCAATATTAGTTTTGGGAGATAAAACAAGGTTGAAGGGGTTCTAAACTAGGAGTAACTTTAATATGGAGTCGTAACAGTGGGTGTTAGTCTTACAGAAGTCGGTATTGGAAAAGAAAGATACTAGCATATTGAAGTGAGGATATGATCACTTTGGTGTTGATGGAGGCGAGGGTGCTCATATTTATAGGTGAGACGATGGTCTGAGGTGAATCGAAGGTGGTGGTGAGAGTGCTTTGAACTGGAGATTAGGCATTTCACACAAGATGCATTTTGTTGCATGAGTAATGGTTTGACTTCATCGATAGAGTGAGGCAGATTCAACGGTGAAGGAATCAAGTGAAATGGTTGAGTATTGGCTGAGAAACTGAGCTAAACCAGTAAAAACGGTACTCAGTTGCTAGTAACTGAAGCTAGGAGATGACTCCCAAACCGTTGTATTAAGGATCAAACAGCTAGGATCATGTGTTTCCACTGAATTGAGGACGGCAATGCATAACATTGATTTAAAATAGAAACCATAGGTTAAATGCAGTGCATAAATGAAATCGAACTAAAACTATATTCAAACCATATTCAAATCTTGTTTTATTCATTTGAAGGGTCAAAAATTGACCAAATGACCTCGAATTTGGATCATATACTAAATTTATGGTCTAGAATATTCTTATGCCATTAGGTTTCAGTTTTTCTCATGTTTTGGCCCTTAAACACCATATTGACCATTAATGTGTATATTAATGTATAATAAGGGTGAATTAATATAAAAAGGTTTTCTAACTAAATCTTTAGGTGAATATTCGAGATAAGAAACATATATTAATTTCAAGATACATATCTCACCAAATTATTATCTTTTAAGCTTTATTGCCACCTGGGAGGAGAGAGAAAGGAAAAGAGGATTATTCTCTCATTAACTAATTCAATACAACATTATTTATCATTTCTTGTTCCAAGGCCATAAAAACTCTAAATTAGTATAATCTACTGATTTTTTTCTCCTTAGTGGTCATTTTTCATTTTAGACTCTAATAAAACCACTAATTGAGGTATATGTGCATAAACCCGTATGTTGGCATAAATGTGAAACAAATATATTCCAAACCACTAAATATTACTCAATTTCAACCTTGAGGACAAAAGGATAGAAAAGATAGGAAAATTTTGGAAAAAAGGCACAAAAGGATATGAAGGAAATGAAAATATTGAAAATGGTTTAAATTGGAAATGAACCCAAGTTTTGGTATGTTACATTTTGTATTACATAAAGAACTTGAGATTCCACAACAATTTGTTATTCTTCTTGTTCCTATTGTACCTCTTTAGGTTCAATGTTTTCTTGTTCATCTCAAACTTTTCGAGTGTTACCTTTGTGTCCCACTGATTCCTTTGGAACAAAGTTCCCTTTCAGGAATACAACCATGCTTGTCAACAAACAACATTGTTGCTGAATTGGAATATAAAAATAGTATTCAATAAAATAACATTTATGCAATTTGTGGACAAAGCTTTTTAAGAAACTATTTGTTTATAAGTTTTCATCTTTAATATTAATAAAAGACATATCGGGACACCTCCCATGCCATATCATATGATGTCTTTTGAACCATTTTAGAGGGTACATAGTTTTACCAAGTCAGTTGTGTATTCCATTCCTGATATCCTTGAACACTTCAAGAGATTTAAACTTGTATTTCATTAAATACAATCTACCATATCTACTTAGGTCATCAATAAATATAGTGAGGTACTAATAAGAACCTCTAGCATTTATTCTAAAAGGTCTATATACATCAGTATGTATGAGGCCTAATAGAATAGCCTCTCTCCCATTAGATCTAGTCAAGATGATTTTCTCATATTTCCCAATAAATATGACTTGCATGTCTCTATTGGTTCAATAACTAAAAGAGTCCAGATAACTATCGTTATGGATTCTAGAATGCATTTCTTATTTATGTGCTCTAGATGACAATTCTATAGGAATTCATTGTTTGAGTTATTGAGTCATTCAATATATAGAACTATCTCTAGAGCTATCAAATATAAAATATGAAACATTAGGGGCATTGCCATAAAAGATCATATCTTTGAAAGCAAAACAACAAATATATTCATAATATTCTTGTCCCTACAAGATACATGATGTTTTTTTTAATTAATGGTGGTTACATAATAGCGAGTCACTCATTATGTTACATGCCCATCACATGAATGACATATTCTAAATGTAGAGGTAGTAACTCTTGCTCCGTACTGTTCTAGCTTCTTTCCTCTCAGGTCTTAAAGTGGAGATCTCTATCTCCTTCTTCTTCCTAAGATCCTCTATAGCGAGAGGGTAGCTCCTTTTCTAGTGTCACGTATGGTGACAGTGGTGTCACTTTCCTTCATTAACCTTTTAAGTGAAATGGACAGATTCCTTTAGCACTTACCCTTCTCCTTGTATAGAGTGTAGAAGACTTGGACTTTAGCATAACCTCAGAACTCTTCCTGGCCTTACTTTTGTCCTTGGACTCATTTCCGCTGATCAACATCACGGATTTGTCCTTCTTCATTCTTTCTAAGGAATTAATCAATGTACATGCATTTATGACAGTAGTTTAGCCAAATTACAATTGATAGCGTATGAAAAACTGGCTATATGATTCAGGAAATGATTGTAGAATCATATATGTGGCCAACTTGTTAACGTAAAAGAAATCCTAGTCTTTCCACATGCCCAATCATATTCAGCACATGAGGCTCTACTGGATCTCTCTCTATCAGTCTGAACTCAAACAACACTTCGCATAAATTATACCTTGCTTACTTCACATGATTCTTAAGACGTGTTACCATCTCAAGAATATCCATGTTTTATTGTTGTTCAGGCAACTCATAGTTCATACAACTCAACATAAGGTCTTTGATATCTGGGGCATCATTAGCATGTTTCAACTAAGCTTCTATTTAAGCCTTATGCACATTTGGACCGGGTTCCCTGGATATGATCTTTCAAGGAAATACATCTCTCATGCATTGGTGAGAAAACTTCTCAAGGTACTACACCAGACATGGAAGTTAATACAGTGTAGTCTGTCATACTCAAGGACTGATCACAATGATAATGTGCATGATTTTTCCATTAGATTCTACAAAAGAAATTTTGCAACTTTGCCAAAACATTTTTTATTTGAATTAATAATATTACCGATATTAGTTAGGACTTTAATTAATTATCGCTCCCACTATTTTTTTTCAAATTGATAGCCCTTTCTACCAATTCAAAAGATTGTGGTGTACATTCTTCTGGTGAGCCAAGATCCAAAATGATAGAGTTATTACCTGACCAACTCCAACATCTATAATCAATAATTATGCTAGGAAACTCCTTTCAATTGTATCTTATGCAATTCTTGTATAGATGGTATGCACAACTCTTTGCCATAGTATATCTGCATGCTTCTAGGCACTTATTATCATTAATGTCTCCTAGTAAAGCCTGACCTAAAATCCAACATGATAGTAATGCACCCTGCTTAATGGGATCACATGACTACCATCACACTTCTACGAGATATATAGCGCATCACGCTTGGTGTGCCCATGCATATTCGATCAAGCTTTTCATGTGTTTCTTCTGGAAAGCATCTAAGACTTAATATGGTTATTGAGAGATTTTATATAAGTATGTATACATATCCAAACACCAAATACTTATAGTAGGTATCATATATATGTTATAACCACAATGAAAACATGCAATCAGAAATATATGAGCAATGGTTATGGTGATACGATTGTAATTTCTTGGTACCACAAGGAATTACTACCACCTAAGGTCCACATTATGTTGCAACCCATTCTAGATGAAAATCTATACTAGAACAAATCTGGGATGATCGATTCAACTCTTGAATTGTTCGGCTCTCCTCCTAATTGTTATATTGGTATCTTGAAATAGTTGTCTGGTTCGCTAGTTCAATCGACATCTTCACTCATCTAACTGATCGATTGGACCACGAGTCGGTCGATTTGTCTTCTCCTATCATCTGGCCTCCTTAGTCCTCTAACTGATCGGTTCATCTCACAAGCCGGTCGGTTTGTCTGGTACAAAATGTCTTCTCACAATGAAGTATAAATTAAAACTATCCTACTTCCCATTACATTATAAAAGGTAAAATCTCAAGTTACTTTCAAGGGAAAACTAGGAAGAGGAGCATTAAATTACATTTGGAGAGGGAAGACGCTCGAAATGCAAATCGAATAACAATAGGAAATAAACCAAACACATAATCCATAGGGGTTTTCTCCATAACCATGCTTACATCCACCATCAAAACACTTTTAGGGTGACACATATTGATTGCATATATATATATATACATATATATATATATATACATATATATACATATATATACATATATTTATACATATATATATACATATATATATATACAAATATACATATATATATGGGTATTCATTCAATACCTACGTGGAAAGCCTGGAATTCCCTACTAGTCAGCCAAAAAAGTAATTATTTTTCTAGAAAAGTAACTATATTGATAAAAAAATAACT